>NDXB01011275.1:63987-92197 GCA_002631895.1 Agapornis roseicollis
AGCTCCCTATGAGCTTGAACAGAAACACTGCAAGTTCAAGCAGTGGTGCCTGGGCAGCAGCGTGCGATGACGCAGTCTCATCTTTTCCTGAGGATAAAGTTGTTTGTATGCGAAAGAGGGGGCACGGGATGGACAATTTGGGGCACAAAGCATAAACT
Organism: Agapornis roseicollis; assembly: GCA_002631895.1. Classification (NCBI taxonomy): domain Eukaryota; kingdom Metazoa; phylum Chordata; class Aves; order Psittaciformes; family Psittacidae; genus Agapornis; species Agapornis roseicollis. The sequence continues at coordinate 64,146 of NDXB01011275.1, forward strand.
GGGGTACAAAGAGGAAGGGAAGAAACCTGATAGGTTTCTGATGAAGTTGTACAAAAGGCACCACAGCCGAGGCCTGCAGGTATGCAGGTCTGAAAGGAACAGCATGGATTTCACAGGGGGAACAAAATGAAGGAATGTGTGCTTAAGCAGGGATTCGGTCCATAATTTGGAACGTCACCATTGTGCAAGGTAGGTTGTGCAGAGGGTGGGGGGAGCTGATGCTGGCATGTGCAGAGAGCATGGGGATGAGGGAAGAGTGCATTAAAACATCGGTGGGAAATGAGAAGAGTTCAGGGAATGAGCTGCCACAGGGGTCTCTGAAAGTACCGAGATGAAAGGGTAGGAAAGCCCTCTGAGTGAGGAGGTTGGCAGGGAACAGTGCCACAGGCTATGAGCCTCTGCAGAGCAGAGAACAGGAAGTGTCACTGGCATTTGTATTAGAGGAAAGGGCCGATAGGAACAAGCTGGAAATGCAGCATTTCCATTGCATCCCTGGTTGTCAATCATCGGTAGAGCTACGAAATCTTAGTTCCTACATTGTCCTTGTGAAGGTCCAGTCTCTTCTGAAGAGTGGGACAGGGAGGTCAAAGATGGAGGAGTCACTGTGAAAAAATACTCCTACAGCAATGACTGGATTTACCTGGGCTTTATGGATTGCTTGTACGAGTTCATTCTGGTAGCTACCGCTTGACCTCAGCCTAAGAGCTTATGGAAGAGCATCTGGTATATGAGATAACGCATGTCACATTCGGCACTGGCACAGGTGGGATCCTGGGCTTCGGCTCTGCTTTGCACACAGGGGTCACAGCAGTAGTGAAGAGATGCTGACAGATTTCAGGTATTCTTACGTTTACTGCACTAACAGACTTGGTGCCAGTTGCTATTTCTTGGTCTACAGAAAGTTTGCTCCCAGGGGAGGCTTTGTTTGAAACACAGGGAGCAAAAGTCTAGGGAAAATAATTCTGTGCCATAATCTTCTCTTGGTATAGGCTGTAACTGTTTACAGCCATATACATCTGCCTCTGACCATCGTTTTTCTTCATGGGCTTCAGCTCAGAACTGTGTGAGTGAGAGAGAAATGGGCAGTTGGAGGGGTGGGAGCTTCCTTTTTTACTGTAATAAGCTCCTCCGAAGTGTCTCAGTAACTTGTACATAAACGTGATGTATTTCCTGGGAGACTGTCTTAGGCACTGAAAATCAGCTTCAGGTTGGTGAGGTCCTGCTAATTCCTCTCTGAGCAGCTGTGGTGATGTCTGAAGGCCTGGCTGTACATCACCCCTCCAGGTACTTTTTGCAGAGCTGTGGGGTTTATGGAGCATGCAAATGGGCTTTTTGTACAAAGTAAGTTGCAAGATGCCATTCTCATACATCACTTCAGCGAAGGGATCTGCTAGAAAAGCACTCCCTGGGAGGGCAGGAGCTGTTGGATCTATCCAGGAAGAGTGAGAAACCAGATCTTTGGACCAGGGAATGTATGAGCTCTCATGCATGGGCTGTATGCCCAGCACATGGCTGGCAGTGGGATGCTGAGATGCAGTACAGGAGTACAGTAACCGGGGTCTGGAAACTCTGCATGCAGTTCCTCAATGACAAGCTTGGTCCTAACAGCTGGTGCTGTAACAGACCCCTTCCACTGGAGCAGCTTGCTCCAAGCCCCTGTGTCCAACCTGGCCTTGAGCACTGCCAGGGATGGGGCAGCCACAGCTTCTCTGGGCCATCACCCTGGGCCAGCGCCTCAGCACCCTCACAGGGAACAGCTTCTGCCTCAGAGCTCAGCTCAGGCTCCCCTGTTGGGGCAGGTTCAAGCCATTGCCCTTGGCCTGGCCCTACAGGCCCTTGGCCCAAGCCCCTTTCTCTCCAGGTTCCCTGCAGCCCCTTTAGGCCCTGGAGCTGCTCTCAGGTCTCCCCTTTAGGATCCTTCTCTTCTTCAGGCTGCCCCAGCCCAGCTCTCTCAGCCTGGCTCCATAGGGTAATGAGTTCAGATGAAGACTGCTATACTGGAGACATCTGAAGTTATTCCTACCCAGCATCTGCCTTTGTCTTATAGAAACTGATCTGAGCAACAGCATTCAGATGTTGTCTGTGTGCCCCATGCTGAAGGACACGGGCATGGCCAAGGACAGAGCCTCAGCATGGCTCAGCCAGGGAATTGCTTGTGGTTTGAGACCACATGGAGATAAAGGGTGGCTGGCAACAGGAGACAGCCCAATGGGCAAAGCATCAGGGATCCTCAGGCCTCCAGACACAAAGAGGAGGAAAATAAATGAGGCAGGACTGCAGCATCTGCTGGGCATGACTGATGAGCACTTCTCTTAGGGTCTGTAATAAAGGATTCCTTTTTCTTTCTTCCCTTTGTTTTGATTTTTTAATGAAAGATCTCTCTCGTTCTGTCTCTGGGCCAAGAGATAACCTAATCAACCCAGAGCGGTGCACAGGAGGGACTGCTGTGGGTTCACTGTATGGGAAAATGAACCCCTGCATCCCTGATGGAGCAGCGCAGTATGGCTGACAGATAACAAGAAATTAGTTTGGAATGGTTTAACAGCTTATTTGCTTCCCTGTCAGCCTTATTACTGCTGCACTTTCGTGTTGGTTTAATTTTTCATTTTCTTCCAGCTCATGATATCATTTGTTTTTTGGTTTTTTAAATACATTTCTAATAGAGATGGTTTTATTTCCATATATTTTAATACATCATTTAAAATACAATTTTTTGGCCTTGGTTTGTTTTGCCTTCTCTTTTCACAAGTCTCAAGTCCTGGATTCACATCTGTGGCTTTCATTAAGGCAGAAAAAGAAGGTAAGGAGAGGGGAACACTCAAGAGAGTGTGTTTGGGCTGTGCTGGTTGGTGGAAAAAGCTTAAGTTGTGACCCTGGTGTATCTCAAAGGTACCGAAAAGAGCAGGCAAGGAAAATGAAACTTGAAAGTGTTATTAAAAGAAATAAATCTTGAAATTAATCTGGGATTCTTCACTCTGAATTCTCTATGCTGCCAACACTGGAGTAATCTCTTCGCAAAAAAGAATACTATCTCCTTTTATCTCTGCCAAGTGCTGTTATCAATAAGTATAGGAAATACAAGCAGGGTCTGGAGTGGATGCTATAACTGAGCATGTGCAGAATGTCCCAGAAAAGCCTTTTGTTAGGATTTTGGTAGGAAAATGGTCAGGGAAAGGCAAGTCCATGCTAGCAGAATAAACTGAGTTAGTGTTCATATCACAGCTTGGAAACACTCACCTGCAGCAACATCCACTCAGTGGATGAGGAGCTGGCTGGATGGTCACACTCAAAGACTTGTGGCCAACAGCTCAACATACAAGTGAAGACCTGAGAGCAGCTCCAGTGCTTAAAGGGGCTGCAGGGAACCTGGAGAAGGGCTTGGGACATCCTCTTCCCTGAGAGTGCTGAGGTGCTGGCACAGGGTGCCCAGAGAAGCTGTGGCTGCCCCATGGCAGCCTATGCCTGCTGTGGGACTCCATGAACGTAAAGCCACGACAGCAGCACATCACAGCTTGCACAGAGCCCATGCAGTCAGGGAGAAGCAGCACCAAAGGCAGCCCAGCACCAAGGGCAGCAATGGGTACCCACTGTTTCTGCTCTCCTTGTTAAGCCTCTGGTTCTGTGCAGCACTGGGACCACTCAGCTGAAGCCACATCAGCAGCTGGGTGTGGGATTGTATTTCTAGGCAAGCACCTTAAAGAAGGGTAGTTCTGAGTATGTGTCTAAACCAGTTAAAACCAGTAAAAAATGGAGTTATTAAGATCTACTGCTCTGTATGAGCCAAGCAAGCTGCATGCCCAATTTTAACACGAAATACCTACTCGGTTTGAGTTATGAAGAAATCCCACATGTCACAGCTATTAGAGCGAAACAGATTGGCTAATGTAAGAGGATTCACAGGTGCATCAATGCAGGGCTGGTGAAGCGGATGTGGGTAGGGCAGAGATGGGTGCGTGCACTGGAGCTGTGTGCCAGGTAACACATCTGCCATGGGAAAACGCATCCGTGATCACAAAGCCCCTCACCTCCCAGATACATTTCCCATGTGTATGCAGCAGGTTAGCCCTGCCTGCCTGCTTTGGATTGATCCCACCCTGGATAAAAACCACAAGTTCTTCCCTTGATCTGTGAAACGTTGTCACCTAAGACTGAACTTTTTCTTTCCACTCAGTTTAGTAAAGCCTGAAACGAGAAGCAGGTAGCAGAGGCTCTGCAGTACACTGAATTCCACAGCACTGAGAGATGCTACCTGGGCACAGACCTCCCTGCCCTCAAAGACAAACAGCAGAGATCTTCCCTCGCACACTGTGGCATGGGGAAAGGACACACATCTTATTAAACCCAGGTAATCTTCCTGGCGCCCTTCCCTTTCAACCAGCTCAGCTCTTCTGAAATGTATTGATCAGCGCTGCTGAGCTCCAAACAAAGGTCAGGTTATGGGGCTTGCCTGCTCTGATCTGAAGGCTTAAAGGAGGAGGCACCGCAGCTGCACTTGCAGCAGCGGGTTGCATGTACTGCCCCTGCTCAGGACCATGCCATGCAGGTCACAGTCACCTCTGGCCTCCCTACAGACCCATGGGAGTGGAGGGGCACACGACAGCCGGTATATCCAGGGTATTCTCTCTGCCAGTCTCAGACTTGTGCTTCACACTGGGAGGTGAGAGGCATGTATGGGAGAACTGGGTTTGTGTCTTGTCCTGGCAACCCAAGCTGCACCAGGACAGGGAACCCTTGGAAAACCCATGGATCCCAATGAGGGGACAACATGATGCTGCTCTTCTCCATGATACAGAAGGATAACACCCCTGCTCTGAGTGGTTTATCCTTCTGTGTGTCACATGCAGAATGCAAAACCCTCCTGGCTTATCAAACCCAGTTCTCCTTCATGGGAGCCAAAAGATGCTTGGTCTCAGGTGATGCAGCTTCCAGACCTTTTCCAACAAAGCAGGCTCCAAGCCTCCCAAACCTCAACACCAAAGCTGTCTCTAGTATCTGCTTTTATCTTGCCTTTCTTAACATTCCTATTTAGTCCCCTGCCTCCACTATATTTACTGCTCTTCTTATTTGGAGCAGGACTGTTCCTTCAAGCCTTTTTCCTTTATCATAGAACAGTTAGGGTTGGAAAGGACCTCAAGATCATCCAGTTATGCACATTCTATTTAATGAACCCTGGCAAAACCGAGCATTTCATCTCCAGTGTCACTGGGAAAACGCTGTTCTCTCGTCTGCCCTTTGGCAGAACATCCCACTGGCTTTGGGCAAATCTCTATGCCCCAAGCACTTCCCACTCCTGCAGTGCTCCTCTCACTTGCATTATACAGTCCAGATAGGAGACATTGACACTTTGGAAGGTACTAGATCTAACGAGAATAATCAGCTAATTACCTGCCAACCATGCTTTCACAGGTAGCAAAAATGCATTGGGAGGAGGAGAAGGGGAACCAGACAAGCGCAAGGAGGCAGCGCTCTAGGAACAGTGCATCCAGCAACAACTGCAAATTGGGCATCCTGGCCAAGAAGCAATGCCAGGGACAATCAGAGGTGCTCTGCTAAAACACATCCCCTTTGCACCCTTTCAGCCCATCGCTTTTGAGAGGACTGTGATAACTGAATGGAGGGGTTCCCCTTCTCCTAAGAGCCTTGCAAATGGTCATCCCTGAGGTCATTTAACCCTAAAGCTTTACTAACAAATCACATCCTGGAGACGTGGGAATTGCCCTTCAGAGGAGCAGCTGCCCCACTCCTGGTGCCCTTTCAACGCAGAGAGCAGTTCTGTTCTCTTTCCCCTTGGGAGAGGGATCCCTCAGAGGTGGGAATTGCCTGAAGGTCTCATTCAGCTTCCCTTGTTGTTAGCAAAGGGGATGTACCTGTGTGCAGGCAGAGCTCAGGCCTCTGCAGGGGTCACAAGCACTTTGTTTCTAGCATTGCTTTTGGCACCCTTGTTGTGCTTTTTCCCAGTGTACGAGCCAAAATTCTTCTGGTGGGTTTTATTTTTTCTTATTTTTTATTTCCTATTTCCCCCCTTTGTATAGTGAAAGCCAGTAGGGAATAAAAGCCCTTTGTATACGGAAACATCACACAGTGCTCTAAAGGGATCCTCCGGGAGAAAAGGTCGTAGAGGAATGTAAATGTCTTCTTTGGACGAGCCCTCTGTTTTAGCATGTGAGTTTCCAGCTGGACCTCCCTGCCGAGGCTCTGACTACGCGAACTCACCTGTGCCGGAGCAGGAGGTCCCACCCGTGCCCTGCTGCGACCATCGGAGGCGATGGNTCTCCCTGCCGAGCTCAAGGCTCTGACTACGCGAACTCACCTGTGCCGGAGCAGGAGGTCCCACCCGTGCCCTGCTGCGACCATCGGAGGCGATGGGGAGCGCACCCGCTTCTGCCTGCTGCCCTCTGACGGTGCCGGCCTTTTCTGCCTGCTCTCGGCTGTGACCCAGCCCAGCCTGCGAGCACCTGAGCAAAGGGGGCTGTGACACAGCCCGCTTCTCCTCGGCATCCGCGGTTTGGGGTGACCCTTTCATTACAGAAACTGGGGCATTCGGAACCTCGGCACCAATGTCAGCCGTGAGCCGGAGCCACTGCACAGCAGCGCGGGCAGAGAGGGGATGCCAGGGGACTTCTCACCAGCCTCTCTGGGATCTCAGCCTCTGAAGTTACTCTTGAGTATACAAGTCCCGCTGGAAACGGCTGCTTCAGAGATGTTACACACTTACATTTTAACCAATGGAACAGTTTAAACCAAAGGCCCTGTTCTGCCTCCACAGAAGGTGCTGAGAGCAACTACACCATCCCAGCTCCCACCCTCCGGAGGACTACCCCAGGGAAAACATGTATTAAAATGACCTTGTAGCCCTGGCCATAAAATACAACTATACAGCTATACAGCTCTCCTGTCCTCTACCCGACTCAACCATGCTGGAGTTAGCTTGGGCAAGCATTTAGCAGAGTCCTGCTGAAGACAGGGCCCTGTTTTCTACCTCTGCTCCAGAAGCTGGTATCAGCTTGCAAAGTAATTTGACTTGCTTTTGACCAGCACCCTCACCCACTTTTCTCTGTAACTGTTTAATTAACATACTTCATCCATCACCTTTATAACCACTATCCGTCACTGATTGAGCACAGCCTTACACATAAGCATTGCACACATTATCAATCACTTATCAAGGGGAAATGCATGTTCAGCTGTGAGAAGTGCCTACAGGCAAATCCAGATGACATGATGGAGCAACCATGGGGCTGGTTCACACAAGAGTTCTTTATCCCTGGACATAAGTGCACCCCATTTTCTAAACAGCCTAAGGTGAACTGTCCTCTGGAAATGCCTATCTCTATTCCAGAGATAAGTCCAATTCCTACATGCTAAAATGAGTATCTGTACGAAACACTTAAATGCCCTTAAATCTGCCATGTTGGTATCCAACCATGCATCTGAAGCTATGATTAAGCTATTTCAGTGTTGTCTGTGGTACCAAAGGAAAGGAAATAAACTACTTTCATCCTGTAGTGTCCAACTATGATAACAAATCCCTCCCAGGCTATTTAAAAACCAGTTACCTCTCCTCACAAAGCACTGTTCTTCGTGCAGCCATAAACACCTTCATTTCATCCCTCACAAAACACTGTTGTTCATGCAGCCATAAACACCTTCATTTCATCTTTTCTTCTTACTCTCAGTATCCCCATTCTGCTCCAAAAACCAGGTGTCAGACTGCCAACACAGTCTCACATTGAGCCTCACCCAATAAGCCTCACTGATTAGTAGTCATTAATAACGACCTACCTGCACTCCTGCCTCATCCTGAGCACCTTTCCCGAGCGCAAGTGTGTGCCCTGTCAACTCTCCATGCAAAGGGCACGTCCTGGCATCCCCAGCTTTCCTCTCTGGAGCGACCAAAGCCCATCCACAGCTCCCCCTAGTTCACCCTGAACCTCTCGGTTCCATCGGAGCTTACAGACTCAATTGCTGCCTTGATTTGCAGCCTTCACTTGTCTCTATTCTGGTGTCTCTGTTTTGTTCTCATACCTTCTGGAGTCCTTTCCCATGATCTGTCATTTCAGCGGGCACCTGCTTGAAGCTTTGCTGCTGCTGCTCTATCACTGCATCTCTTTGGCTCCCAGCATCCCCCTTTCAGCCTTGAGTTTGCAGCACAAAATGCCCCAGCCAGCTCTGTTGAGAAGGCTGTCAGAGGCTCTTGCTTTCAGCTTTGCTTCTGAGACACCAAGAGCTGTCTTCCTACAAGGGAGATGCACATTTTCCCTGCAGAGCTCCTGTTATCCCCCTCTCAGTGAATCAGGGAGAAACACCACTGCTCTTTTATAGTCACGCTCTGATTTATTTTGCCAGAGCTTTGCTGTGTAGCAAACGCTGAATCTCCATCACCTGTAAGATGCCTTTTTTCCTCTCCCTCAGCACCTGAGCCATGTTTGCTTGGCTGCTTATTTGCACATTCCCCTTGGTATTTCCAGTTTCTAGGGTCTTTTCTTGTTTGGAGGAAGGTAACATTTGGATAGGCAATGTAGACACCTTCCCCAGCACTGAGGAACTGCTGGGACCTGGAGCTCCTGTATGCACAGGGACTTGCTAAGAATGTTAAAAGGAGAAAAGGAAGATCCCAAGGAGCTGAAGGAGGGAGGGGTGAGGAAGCAGCCCAGGTGTACTGATGAGCTTTACCGGAGGGAGGGGGGAAGCACCCACCAAGAAATGGGAAGGAAAGAAGAGAGGTACATCCATACATGCTCCATGTCCCCTCGGGATGAGGCTGACCTCAGGCCAGGGATAGCAGAGGGTACACGCAGAGGGTGAAGCTCCACGTGTGCTCCGGGAGGAGCTGGTGGAAGACCTTTGAGACGTGCTTCAGACCCATGCTGTACCACACCAGGGATGAAAACAGTGGCTCTCCCACCCCTCCATTTCCATAGCTCTGGCCCCACAAAGATGCTCTGTGAAGGCAGCAGCCTCCTCTCTACTGTCCCTTGAAGGCCATCAGAGGTCCTGCTTGGGGCTCAGAGAAGCAAAGTCCTGCAGCTCATAGCCCCTAATCCCATGGAAAACAAAGGTGTATGGGATGCAAGGGGTCCTCTCCCCTCTGCTCAAGCTATGTGGGTAGCTTGCCTGGGTCACAGGTGTATGATACCACATACAAGTGAAATGTAAAATAAAGCTGATTAAATTAGAGGTCAAAAATTCAGAATAAACAAGGTGACATGGACTGCATCTGTGTGTAGCCATGGTTTATTTGATAGGAGAACAAATCTAGTGTTAGCATCGCAAAACAAGACCCTTGCAAATCCCTGAGCTTGAGTACCAAAGCTGTCATGATAAAACCGATGGAGGGCAGTGTCCTTTGATGGCCTTTTGCAACCTGATGTGATTCAGCAGCCCAAGCCAAACACCCTCTGTGCCCCCAGTCAGTCACCCACCTGGCCCACAAGGCTACCACCCCTTTCAGAGATGATGGTCATGCTGGAGGTGCTTTTGGTCATTCCATCTCCAAGCTAAGGAGAACTGAAAGTTCCTCCAGTATTCCTGGGGCTATGAGACTGTTATAAAGTGGCCACAAGGGTGACTTCATTAAAAGTGAGCAGCCTCACAGTCTTGCTGCTTTGCTGTTATGTTTTCTTTGTTGCTCTAGCGCCAGTCTGCTGCCATGCAGCTTTATATAGAATGGATGTGTTTGGAAAAAGCCTGGGTGTTTTCAATACCTATTAAGTCCTTAACATGTTTTCATGTGCTCTAAAGTGAATAACCATAATAGCGTAAAGCACTCCTTGTTACAAGCGTGTGAGTGATACAAGCTTCATGCTGCTTGAATAAATCACTAGGAAAAAGTAATATGGATCTATGACATGCATGGGTTTGATTATGACCAAATGCTGCTGCACTGTGAAGCACAAGAGCTATGTGTGTGGAAGGCAGATCAGAAAGGAGCATCCATCCCCATGCTCAAAGAGAAGCAGAGACAAGCCTGGTAGCTGACTGCCATCTCTGGGATAAGGAGCACACTGAGATCCTGACAGGGTGTGAAGGATATACAGAGCCTCCTGGGTGGACTCATGCCCACTACCTTCACAGACTTACAGGTGAGACATCATGTCTGAACCAATCGCATGAGGCTCAATTTCAAGTCCATGGAAGCAAACAGACTCCTCTAGGCAGGAGTTAGTGTGAGCTGGCTGAGGATGGGATGAATCACAGGAAACCAAACGAGTTTTGTGGATGGAGCTTCCTAACTTCAGTGCTTAAATGGAGCAAACCCATTCCCCCACATCAGCCCATGCAGACACTGCAAAGCCATCGGGCTTTCTCTCACCCTCATAGAGCCCACTGGGGAGTTCCCTTCTGCCCCCTCAGTACTTGACCAATGGGACAGGTTGCTTCCCACGTTAGACACGGCTCTGTGCCTGGCTGGATGTGTCACCATTCATGCTACTCTGCTGGCTTCAGAACCAGCTGCCATGCATCAGGAAAGCAGGAACATCACTGCTGCCTCCGAGGGGAGCCGACTTACCTGCCAGTATGCAGTGTATTCCCATGTGCCCACTGGTATGACTATTTAATTAAGGAATAGGGATCTCCAGCTCTTCCAGATTTCTACATTAGGCATACATAATGAACATGAGAATACAGAACACAGTGTTTTAGGAGCAAAACTGTGTAATGCTTCTCATTAAAAATAAAGAAGAGCAAGATGTGAATGTCTCCCTTTAGAATAAGGGAAAATGACACCACAAGAGCCCAGCATCTGCATGTTTTGGCTGTAAATGTGGATGTGTGTATGCGTGTGTGTCTTGCTATATTGAGCCAGACACAAGATGGCAATCAGTGCCATCTTCAGCCCAGCCAAAGACATTCAGCTTGTGGTGTGGAGTCAACGGATGACACCAACACTGCAGCTGCAGAGGCTGCCTCACACATGGGCAATGACAGCCCAACTGCTCAGCCTGTCTGGTCCCTGGGGCTGCTCCTGCGCTCAGGGGGGTTACCCACGACCTGCAGGTGAGGTACAACCCTGCCGTTTTCTTCCCTGCTAACAGGAATCTCCACTGCAGCAGCCTTGGAAAAGTGCAGAGGAAAGAAAAGAGTGATTAATGGAGGTCCCCCAAGGATCGAGCTTACCCAGAGCTGGTTCCTAACTGAACCGAACGGTGGTCACAAGTATTTCATGCACAGACTCGGTATTTGAAATATGGAGCCCATTCCTGTATTTAGCAAGCAGCATCACATGAATGTGAGCACCAGAGTCCAGCGAGACCACCTTGAAGAAATGAGAGGAAAATGAAGCTGCACCTAGAAAGACCCCAGACGTGCTGTACAGACAGGCTCAGAGCACAGACACCGGATCTGCAGACAGAAGACCTTGCTGGAGCGTGTTGATAATAGAAACAAGAAATGAGTGTGATAAGGAGAAGCTGAGAAGGGATAAAACTGTGACAGCAGAAGTAAGGCTTTTGTTATTTTGTCAAGGAACAAGAAGTAGCGAAAGTGAGAAAACTCAGGGAGGAATAATAGCAAAGCCACTAGACAAGCCAATAAATACGTCTGATGATCAACTCAGCTCCAGCCAGGAGGAGGCAGGAGACGGATGCCACTTCCAGCTCAAAACAAAAAGCAGAAATAGGGGAATAAATAGTTCCATTGGACTGCAAAACTCTGGCATCCACGTGTACCACTGGAAGCAGAAAAGTTTCCCTATTTAAAGGTAAGGGAATTGTCAGGCAGGCAATCTCACCTCTAAGGTAACAGTGCATCTCTCAGCTTTGCTATTAGACTGGTGGGTACTGGGCTGCAGAACCAGCAGGGACATAATTCCCACAACCCTGACGGGCGGCAGAAACAGGAAGCATTTCAAGCACCTTTCTAGAAACCGGATCTGTGCATAAAGTCACTATTCCACAAAGAAGCCACAAAACATGATGTGCCATTGCCCAAGGCGTCCTTGAACAAGGGAGAACCCACCCTTGAGCAGAAAAGCACTGGTGGCGAGTGCTCATGGGGCAACACTGCAACATAGAAACGCAATGGAGATGGGACCTGGCAGCATGCAAACCACGCGTAAGGCAGTATTCTGCAGATAGGTGCCTAGCAGACAAGCAGAAGGTAGGAACAGACCCTGGTGTGTTCTGTGGACCATGCTGCTTTGTGAGCACTGGTGGCAGAGGAACTGGTGAGTCTTCAGGCAAAAAGATGCTCTTCATCTCCAGGATCTGGGCACCTAAACCCTGGCTTTAAAGCCAACAATTCAAAGTGATGAATCTTGTTTAGCACAGGCTAGGATTGTATTTCCTTCTTTTTTATTGTCCCATGTCATTTCACCCCAAATGTTTATTAATGAGGTGTCCGAGTCTGATTTCATCACCCTTGGCCCCCTCAGTAGGGAGAGACAGGCATCTCTACAAGGTAATTCATGCTACTCACCCTTTGCTGGAGGAGACCACCTCTCCACTGCCTGCAAAGGAGGCAAGCCAGAGATGGTGCCTGCAATGGAGACAAGCCAGATGTGGTGCCTCCAAGGCCTGGCCTTCATGCGGACAATGCTGCTGTTTCTTGACAGCAGTGGATCTGTCTCCTGACAAAGCGGATTTGGCCTTCACCCACTGCATCCAGCTGTACCAAACCCCGAGGCTGCACAGGCTATGAAGAACAGCACTTGCAAACAGCACCCACATTGGGGTGGGACTTACCCAGATAAAGGCACAAACTCTGGACAAAAGCCATGCTGTGCATCAGCCCAAAGGTGTCACCCTGAAAACCAGGACTTGCAGCCACGTCCAGCTCAACCTGGTCCCTGGGACTGCGGTCAAGAAAAGAAAGATTTCAAAGTTACACGTCTTGAAAAAGCAAGACCTCAGGAGCTGCAAGATGGTGAGCTATCGGGCTGCCAGGCCAGGCAGAGAGATAGCCCCTAAGATTTATTAGCATTATCTGCCACGCAACTCCTGATACAGCTTCAGAGCTCGTGGGAAGTCTTATTTATCAACCAGAGGGAAAGGACGAATGTAAGAACAGGCCATGACAGACAATCATTCAACGTGCTGGGTGAACCTACAGCGACTGGCATTTTTCATTTCACTTCTCTGTTTGCGAAGAACTTGGCACTGGCGTTGTTTTCATTTCATTTCTCTGTTTGTAGATTTGGCCATTCATTTCGGCTGGAGATCTGATAAGCAAAGCTAAGAAAACACAAGGCACATGTTGCTCTTGAGTGGAGCGGAGTCAGGGAAGCTGAAAGGAAAACAGGTTTTTATTAACAACTCAAATATTGATTGGACGTTGCAAGGAGGGAGGGAGGAAAAACTTGCTCCAGAAGTAATCCCAGAAGCATGCCAGGCTGCTGCTGGGAACTCTTTATCTTCTGGTTATTTTGCCTTGATAAACATAGTGTCACACTGGAAAATTGGGTCTTCCATTGTGCAAATGTCAGTGGTCAGCGAGGGGAGATGCACAGGCACATACAACATGGGCATATATTTACAGGAGCGATCACACATAGAGTCAGAAGGGCTGCTCAGGTGTGGTTAGATGGGGACAGACAAGGGCAGCACCTATTCAGACACATGAAAGAGCACAGGTGGGGTTGCGAGAGTGCAGTGAGCACTCAGAGGGATTTTGGTACAGGTGGAAGAGCAGTCCCAAGTGACATGCAGGGACCAGCCACGGAGCTGGAGGGTGCCAGGCTGCAAGCACAGGGCTGCAGGCATCAAAGTGTAAAGGCTGGAGGAGTCCACAGAGACAGTCCTGGGGCTGGGAACAAGAGGGACTAATGGGCTCTCTCATTTCCCTGTTCCTATTCAGTAGAAGAAAGACACAGGAAAGGAAATTCTTCTTCTGAGCCAGACAGAAACAGCCTCATCGACCCTTCCTTCTTCTGAAAGCGATGGAAAACTAGGGCAGAGGAGACACAGCTCACTAGGCATTGCCTGGTTCAGTTCTGGGCTGATGTCTGGCACCGCTCTCACCAGGAACACCCAGCTGCTCAGCTGAGACCTCCAGGGGCAGTAGCTGGTGATTGAGAGGCAGGGAACAAGGATGGGATATTCTGATACGGTGACTGATGAAGAGTGAAGTGCCCTGCAGACACAATTGGCAGGCTCTGAGAGACACAGACAAGGAAAGCAAAGATACCTTGTATGGGAGCAGTCACACCAGGATAAAAATGGGCCATTTGGGTTATGGCATTCCCAGCAGATCTACTTTTGTCTCCTGCAAAAAATTCAGCAGCAGCTCCTCTTTTGGGAGGCAAACGAACTGATCTCGTGGCCAGAACACTTCAGATACGGTCTGTCAAAAGCACTTTTCTGCCCACATTTCCACTGGCGTGTGAAGTGGCAGCGGGGTGGAGCAGCCCCTCAAGAGAGCTCGATGGGGAGGGATTCCCCAGGCGAGATGGTGAATGAAAGGCCTGAAGTACATCTAGATTACACATGCTGGCTTCTCTTGTACGGGGAAAGTTTCTGCTTCACCTTTTCCTTCTTTTTTCTCCTAAAAAATGAGTGAGGGAATTCAGAAATAAAGACAGGCTTCGTTGGAAAAGCAAATGGGAAAGGCATCTTTCTTTTAGCAGGAAGGTGTGTTTGGTTCTTGTATGAAAGGGACGTTACCTCCCTGTTGTCTGCCTTTGCTCCCCTCCATGAAGTGCTGCTGTAACTCCAGCTGATAACCACCACCAAGTCCCAGAGCTGCCTACCTGAGTGCCAGACTGTTCTGTTACCTCCAGCTCTTGCTCTCGTCAGCCAGGTCCTGGCAAAAGGCTACGAGCTGGAAAAGGAAAAGCAGAAAGCACAAAGATGACTCTGAAACCAGCCCCGCTTTACTTCGTTTTGCTGGACTGAATTTATTGACACATTAGTTTGTGTTTTCTGTATGGACGACTTAAAACATTGGCTCAGCCTCTTGAAAGCAGAGGAATTTTTAGTCTGCTCCCCTTCCCCCTACTCTTACATGGAAACCAAGTTCTTATAGGCGGAAGAAAGGAGAAGCAAATGGAAGAAAATGAAACATTTCTGCCTTTGCTATGAGTTGCAAAGCCATTTCCCACTGTAAAACTGTGTAAAACAATATACTACTAGAGCGTAGCAAAATCATTGCTTTTCGGCTGGGATTCTAGGGATGGGGGGAAGGGGTTAACTTTTTTCTAACACCTGTCCTTAAAATTCCTTGCAACTTCCGGGTTTTCTCTTAAAAAATGTTGTTCCTCCTTTTCTAAGGCCAAATACATCTTTCCTTGGAGCATCTCTACAACCCCTCTGCTTTCCAGCCAAGCCCAATCATTCGCAAAGGTGTTACTGTGGTATCCAGCAGACACCCTGCAGAAGCCACGGACAAGCTCACTTCTTTCTGGTCATTTACCTTGCCCTGTTGCTAGGACTAAAGCTCTCTGGAACCTGCAGAAAACAGACACGAAATGGTTCAGGAAAAGGTCTCTGCTGAGAACCCTCACACCCCAATGTGGCAGAGTGAAGCCTGGGCCTGTTTGCTACCAGCACATTTAGTTTTGTTAATCGGGTGCTTCGACAATAAGGTCTTGCAGTGTTTTGATTTCTAGGACTGGATGTGATTGGACTCTGCGATGAAGACATTTTGCTGTGTCTGATACTGGCTATCCTGACATCGCAGATTCTGACAGAGTGGACGTTAATAACGTTTGGAATGTGTTAGTGATGCCAGGACACGTTAATTCATGATGGACTCCAGGAATATGGGACTCCAAGTGGACTGCATGATTTAAGGCTATGTATAGCTCAGAGTAAATGCAGGGATAAAATGTGCTGGGTTGTGAAGGGACAAGGAAGGAAATGGGTCTCCAGTGACTCCTCCACAATGGCAACTTCACTATCTCTTCAAAGCTATATTCTGGCAGGCTGAGGCAGTGGTGAGCACAAAAGGCAGCTCCCTTCAGTGGCCCATTTGACATCTGACAGGCCGTGTTTCTACCATCCTGGAGATGCAGAAAGTTCTGGCATCTCATTAATTCATACCTTGGGCAGCCACATTCAGATCACACTGCAGCACATCTATTAGCATTTAGCAACAGACAGTTCTGAAACCGGCTATTCACTATGGATTATACTGAAATTAATGAAGGGGCAAACTAGCAATAGCACACTTCGTAGAAGAGGAAACAGGACTGTTTGGACAAGAGCATACAAGTTTTCCATGTTTTTTAATGCCGGTGTCACCAGCAAATCAAGATGTCCGATCTGCACAGCACCCTTGCTAAGTGTGAATGGAAAAACAGCCATAAGAACGTGGAATCTCTTTCAAAGCTTGTAGAGCAATAGCTGGATGTTTGGTGCAGGCAGAAGCTTCACTTGTTTCTGTGAGTGCTCAGGCAGCGCAAACCTTCACAGCTTCACCACTGGAATAGAAATGACATTCAGGATGACTCGCTTTTATTTGTCAGGAAAAGGTAACAATGAGGCCAGAGTGGTACACTGCGCTGCTGAGGGATGAGGTATGCCATAAAGTGCCCACACACTAGCTGTATAACATGCAGAGTTTATTAAACAAGCACATTAAAGCCAATAAGCACACTAAAGCAAACACATGAATGGGAATTAGGTAAATATCTCCCTTTATATATATGGTGAATAAGTACAATAAAGCATATCAGAGATACAGGTACATAAGTACCGAAGAAAGTTAGCAATGCATTAAATCATTACTGTATAGACAGAATAGAGATTAAGAAGAAATACATCACTGATTACCACAGAATCATCATCTGGGCCCACACTTCCAGCTGGGAAGCTGCATTGCAGCTGATGCCAGGAGTCTCAGGTAACTGGGTAAATTCCTACACAGTGCGTTCACCCTTAGATGAGGCTTCTCTCATGGCCACAAGAGGGTCCTGCTTTTATACCCTTATCAAAGCAACTGCTTTTATGCCAGGTCTCTAATTGTTTACCTGTGGGACCATGCAGTTTCTCATGATCTCACCACTGCCCACTCTGAGAGCGTTGGCCAAGTGCCCCAGTGCAGCCAAGTGTGAAGGTCATAGAACATCTGCACCCTCATGTTTCCCTGTCTCTTTCCCACCCAGTCATGATGGACATAAACATATACACTAATGAATACACCGGGGCAAACAACATGAGAAGGAATCCACTCTCAGCCAGGTTCCCATTCATTACATATGTTTGCCATGCTTTTGCTTTAGAAACAAACTTCCCCACCATTTCCAATCAACCACAATGATCCAAGCAGGCAAAGGTGGTCTTTCATTAATCAATCTTCAGATTTGCCTGGGGCTTATTCTAATTGATTTGAGCAGAGCTTCAGTTCTCCAGAAACAAAAAGTAAAATACATTTACCACGTTTAACCCCATCACGCCAATCCCCTTTCAGTGGGTTTATGGTTTTATTTCCGTGGCCAGTTTTCTGAGACTCTCACCTTGGNAAAAAGTAAAATACATTTACCACGTTTAACCCCATCACACCAATCCCCTTTCAGTGGGTTTATGGTTTTATTTCCGTGGCCAGTTTTCTGAGACTCTCACCTTGGTAATGCAGGAGTGCGTTGCTAAAACAGTACTCCAGGTACATGCAGGAATTCAGGCAGATCTGTGTTCTATCCACCTCATTCCAGTGTAAGTATTTGCAAGAATAAGGCTTTTTATAAACTAACCTTCTGCAGTATCACCTGGTTCCTCCATCAGACCACTCCTTAGACCACTGTGGGTCTTTCTCAAAGACCTACAAAGAGCCATTATCTCAAAGAGCCATTCTTGGACCCTGGTTTGCTCTGGGACAGCAAGTTGAATTGTGATTGAGTTATGGGCTGCAAGGCCCCTGTTAGTCAGTTGACTTTTGGGGCAGGTGGAGTGAAAGCAAAGCATGAATAGCAAGCTCTCCTCTTGCACAGGTCATCAGCATTATGGATGGTTACGCGAGTTAGCCAGGCCCTGGGAGGCAGGAGAAGGAGGTTACACAAATGTTATTAAACAGGTTATGATTTAAGAGAAGCAGCATTTGAGAGTTAAAGTGCAGACTTGGGATCACAGCTCTGAAACGTTCATTCAGCTGTTCTGAAATGTAACTTTTGATAATGTGATCCATACAGCTTTCCTTAAAGTTCACATCTCTTCTTTTTGCTTTTTCTTTTTTAATGCTTCAGCCTCTGAACGTAAATTTCCACCATTTGATCCTTTGGTGTGGGCATTTTTTGTGTAAGAAATGCCGTCCTGTTCATGCAAGGAGTAGAATTTCTCACTGTCTCTAATTCTGCAACAAGAGCAGCAATTCTCACACTGAATCATACACAAGCATTTACAATGAGACGTTCCTATTTGCCTCCAGTACCTCCTAATACTGGGTAAAATTCAAAGTGCCAAGTAAGAATGAACTGTTCAGAAGTGAGGACTAGGGCCATCTATAATCCCACTAATCCAGATTGGATCAATTATTTCCAGGAAGTGCTAAAAGTGCTTGTTATAGATCAAGGGCTGAATGGGTTGAAGTGGATCATGGAGGAGTGGGTTAAGCAAAAAGGGGATTTGTCAATGAGAAAAACTTTATAAAACAGCTGCTAATTAAACAGAAACTTGCTAAGGAGGTGTTTGAAACCTGAAGAGATCTTCAGGCACTTCTATATAAATCACCATTTAATTGAGCCCCTCGGAACTCCTGGCTGGCAGTACACAAACAGCATCATGTGCAATCCGTCCTTCTGCTGCCTGGGTGAGCAAGGAAGGCTCTGCCAGCCAGAAAGGGCGACAGGGATCCCAGGCCTCTGTTCCATTAGTGGAATAAACGCAAATGTTGAGGTACTGGAGTTAATATAGTGAGCTAGACAAGTTCATCTAGGAGGTATTCAGTTGTGTTCATATGCAACCTGTTGCAAGGTAAACCTTATGCAAGTTATGAAGGAGACACAGGAGCAGCTTGAAGTGTTCATATGACACAGTAATCCAGTTTATCTCTGAGGTTTCCCCATAGAAGGAAGACCTTTCTCCCATGATATTAGAAGGAGCTGTTACTAGAGGGGGCAGGCTGCTGCCATTCAACCCACATAGTTTTTGTTCAGAGTGTTTTAAGAGACGGGTGCTGATATGAGGACTACCATCAGGAAGATGGGTCACAAAACATTACAAGGAGCTAGGCTGGGCCCATCACTGCTGTACATTTCACCCTAACCTGCCTCAAACCCCAAACCCTCTGCCACTGCTTTCCAGTTCTCCACCCTGCAAGCGTCTGCTCTTTCCCCATGGTGCAACTCCAGTGGAGTTCACCACTGGCTTTCCAGCTTCCTGATGCTCCCTCCTGCAGTGCAAGGTAGAGCTGCCAAGTCCTCATGGGTTCTCTTCTCTTCACCCCTCTTTCCTTTCCTCAGCTTTTCCAGTTTTCCTGGATTTTCCCTTCATTCCAGTTGCTTCCCATAAACTCTGCTCTTGATGCCCTCTAATTTCATTTCTGTTTTCTGCTGCTGGGACTTTATCTTCCCTGCATTTTCTCTCTCCCAGTGTGGTAAGACCTTAGTCTAAAACTTCCAGGAGCAGAGCAGCTGCAGCCATCCCAAAGCACATGCCAGCTCTCCTGCTTGATCCACTCAATCCTCCCGCATTGCTCTGCTTGCCCACTTGGCTGACCAATACCACCCTCTTCTGCCTCCTTCCTCACCAGCAGCCATTGGTATAAATATCAGTAACAATGGATTATAAATTCTTGAGTTCTTTCAACAGTTTGTTAGACCATGATGCTTAGCTAAACAATTTAGCTTCTGTACTGTATTAATTAAAACACAATATAAAATAAATAAGAATGGAAAAGCTAGAAATATAACATAAAATTGTTCTGTGGAAGGAAAAACCACCCAATGTCTGCATTTAAGAAGGGTGATTTAAAGTTTTATCTTGGAGAAATAATAGAATGTAATAGAATCCACAGACAATCATCAGGGCCTTATCTCAAAGTGCCAATCTTACCTCATTTGCTATTCTGGGGAAGATGACTTTGTTATCAATAATGAAATGAATTGGTTTCTTCATTTAGAATCTTCTTAATACTACACAGGCTCTTCTGTGTCCATTTATTCAGTAATCTTAACCAAAAACTAATTCCATGGCTGAAATGGAAAGAATTTCCTTAAACATCAATTAGCTTAAACATTGTCTTTGGGGGCAGCAAGTGCTAGTCTGTTCCTTCCTTGCTAACACACTGTTCACAGGACCTCAGAGGAAAGTAGGAGCAGACTAAGTCCATCAGGCCCAGGGTCAAATGCAGGTCTTTGGTGAAAAGTTCTTTTTAGAGAAGATCCTCTGTAGCCCCTCTCCAGGTAAGGAATAGCTAAAGGCTGAAGCAGGACAGTTTCTCTTTTGCATCATTGCACCATATCCCACATAACCATGGCAGAAAAATCACTGTCAAAGTCTGATCCTCCCTTTGAAAACCATGCAGTGCTTCACCTAGCAGACATCCTGGCTCCAAACTGATTCATTAAATTTGGGACATATAATTGCATTTTCTATATTCAAAAGCTAGATATTGCATTTTGTCACAGTGACAACTAATTCTTTACCTTCTCTAGGTGATCTAGCAAAGGGTGGTATATGGCACTCCCACCTGCTCACTAGTGGCAGGAGGTAGGTGACTATGATCATTATGCCAGGCCTGTGCTCCTGAAAGGCAGGAACCCTTGAGCAGCTTTTCAATTCACCCTTACCGATGCATACACACAATATTAGTTTATCAGTCAATCTTCCTGCAACTTTATGCTCAATCAAGCCTATAAACATCACTTTTGTCTTAACTATTTGTGTGTCAAAGCACCAACAGCTGCCCAGAAAGGCCAGGGTAAGTTTTACTGTCCATCATAATCAAAGAGAGCTCTCTAATAGCATTAAAACTGATGCATCTGTGTATGTTCAGGCATCATATATATGAGGGGATGAGAAGAAATTAGACATTCCTATCAATGTGCCACATTACTCCCTCTGTAGGGACCTGAGGCATAAAACTAGAGCAAACCTCCATGATCTTTGGCTTGTGTCTTCCACAGTAGAAGCTTTCAGGTGAGGTGAGCAGAATGCTATATAAAAAAGGAGTCTTTTCAGAGTCTTGGAAATGTCCTCTTTGAATAAGCTGATGCAGCAACTCAGTTATGAGATGGGTAGATCCTCTGCTCCTGATACCTTTCCAATAATATTCATTAGGTCACAAGTTTTTCACCTTAATTATAAGCTCAGACTCGGAGTGCTCATTAATCACTGTCCGGGAACACTACACAGCACCAAGCAGATGTAATGCTGAAATGGGTGACTGCATTCTGAAGGAAAAGAGTGGAAGAAATGGTCCTGAAAGGAGAGAGAGAGCAGCTCAGTAGATGAAGGGCTGGAGTGTTCCAGTACTGAAGAGACAACCGGGAGAGACTCATAGAAGTTCTCTTTTTATCAGAGAAGTAAGCTACAAAAGCGATGAGCTACTTTTCATTTTGTAAGATCAAAAGCTTGAGATTTGTTTAGAAGTGTACACTTAACTGAAAAAGGGAAATCTGGTTATCAGATGGTGAGTAGCTTGAAAAGAGCTAAATATAGATATTCTGCACAGTAAAAAAGTACATCTCTTGAAAGTACCAAAAGGCAGCTGCATATAGTGACTCTCACATCATCTTCAGCACAGCTAGACCCAGGTGTGCACATGAATGTGATATCCAAGTTACAGCCCTAGATTTAAGAGAAAAACTTGTCTATTAAACACAGGCTCATAACATTCAGTTCATGCAGCATTCCTAACACAGGTGCCTGTGAGCTACCTGAAGAAGATAATATTGGGGTTTTCTTCCTCTTCCCTAGTGCAAGCGCTGTATCTTCATACAGGAGGACAGGATTCCCTAGAAATAAAGTAAAAAAAAGAGGAGTAAATGAAAATGCAGAAACAATAAATGAAAAGCAAACCAAGAAAACCCAAACCCAAGCAAGCAAACCAAACCCCACAGCTGCATAAAAGACAAAGAACAGGCACAGTTAGGATTAGTGCTTTCTTTAAAGAAAGAAAGAAAACAAAACCTGCACAACCTACTCCAAACCCTAAAGCAGGGCCTATATGCCTACTAGAAGAAAGTTGCAATTCAAGGTTGCTGTAGGCTGGTTTATACCTGACAATATTGCACATATTGTATATTTGCTATCTTAGAATGACTGTAGGAGCACAAATTAAGCACAGGAAGACTTATACTTTATATAGGATTATTATTTAAAGAAATCTGCATCCATGAACTAAATAGTCCTGTAGAATAGGGTGTGAAAGAACAATGTCAGATATAGGAAATACATGGTCTTCCTATGGGGAAGTTAAATTATGCTGCAGCACCCTTGGAATGTGAACAGACTCCAGATGACAGTGTATCAACACCTAAAGCCTAGGGTTAAATCCTTTTTCAACCCTCAACTTCAAGAGGAAACCAAGGCTGAAAGCTGAGCAATCAATAGGAATGTACAGCTTATGCCTTTAAAATTTGCTCAGTAAAAGGGAAGTGGAAAGCAGAAAATACGAACCAGCTCCTAAAGAAGTGTCCAGCTGAAACTATTCCAAGGAACGGGATAAATGGACCTACAGGTAATTATAGTGTGGAAGAAACAGCAAAGAAAAAATTACACCCTGATTATTGGTGAGAATTTAGAACAGAAAAAACCAAAACCAAACATCTCAAAAACCCAAATGTGGGAGTGACAAAGACCTACTAACACTGCCCTCTGACTTCCACAGCCCTTCCAAGAGGGATCCTTAGCAGAGATAGCTGAAGCAGTGCAGCCACCTTGGGATGAAGTGTGTCCTGGCATAAACAGATAGCTGCTTAAAAGATGGGAAAATAACATATCAACAGTGGGAGGTCAGCAGTGGCTCAGGGTACTTGTATATGATCTGAAAGGAGCATGAATAGCGTGATGATAGTGCTGACAACATTAAGTGATTTAGGATTGAAAAGAGGGGTGACTGCAAAACAGTCAGATAAATCTGCCAACACTGACTAGATGAGAAAATGACAGTTGAAATTTGGCGTGGGTAAACATAGAATTATGCAACTTAGGGAAAAGCGCCCTACATTTACATCCATAATGATAGGTTCTGAGCTAGCTATTACTGCTCAGGAAAGAGTTCTTGAAGTCAGCAGATGAAAAGAGATTTATGGTTTTATAGCAGATGGTCCTATGGAAATACCAACTCAATCAGGGAGAGAGGAAATTGATGCTGGAAGGTACTAAGAAAGGAAAAGAGGCAACACTGAAACCCGAGTCATGCCACTGTATAAATCCTTGGTGTATCTTCGTCCTGAACACTGAGTCATCCCCTCGGAAAGGCGCGTGTACTGCTGAAAAAGGTTCGGAGAAGGTAATGTGTGCTCAGGAGCCAGGAAATGAACAGCACAGCAGACCCTTTCATTTAGAAAAAGACATGAGGGGTAAATAATGGAGATTTGGGAGTGGACTGGAGAGGATAAATGGAGAGCTCTTCAGTACGAGAAACAAGGGGCATGGGGCTGCGATACTGGTGACAGACTCAAAACCATCAGAAGATAAGCTATGGATCCTCCATCACCGAATGATGCAGAGGTGAAAATTCAATGTGAATTGTCAAAAAAAATAAGCAAAGCCACGGATGAAAAAGCTATCCAAAACCATTAGATACAATTAAACCATTCTGTCCCTTAAGGTCGCTGTGCTGCAGATCACTTGAGTCTACAAGGATGCATTGGGGAAGTATCCCTAATCTTCCTATATTTTTATCCCTTTTACCATCTGCAGTAGCTCCTGCTCTGAGCAGGAGCATCCTGTGCTCATGCCTTGTCTCCAGGTAAACCATTCAAACACGAAGTCTGAGGATGCTACAGGGAAATAATTGTCCATCATAATTTCACAGAAACCACTAGAGTTGCATACTAGGGGTTTTTTCTTCCTTTTGGGAGGGACCGTTACATTAAACTACTTTGTACATACTTGATCTCTTTACTACTTTAAGGGGCTACTAGGCTGACTTAACAGCTATTTAATCTAGAGGTAAAACTGAGAGAAAAGCTGATCCTCAACACGAGGATATCACCTACTGTCTGGATGTGCATAACCAAGAAAAACGATCAGGTATGGACATAAAGCTGCAAAATTTGAACCTAGAGATCATTGAAAGAGCCCTACTCAAACCAGCTCTAGCGTGTCAGCCACACGGCAGCCTGCGCAGAAGGTAAGTATACCTTGCAGCAACTGTTTCTCCATTACTCGCTGAGACAGGAACATCTCTTCAGATAAATCCACGTTCTGGGTAGATGCTGCGTTTGCATTGCACTGGAGGTTCACATTCAGCACGTTTCCATCAGACTCCCGAGTCCTTTTCAGAATTGGTATTTTCCACATTCCCCAGTTCCTGTTCATCACAATCTGCACTCATGGTTTCTAGATGGAGAGTCTTGAAATGCCAGTTTGTTCTTTCCCAGAGCATTAAACAGCACCACAATTGACACAGCAAACTTTGCACTTACAAATAGATTTCATGGAATAATTCTATAAAACACTCACAGGTGATTGACCTGTTCTACCTTTGTTCCTCACATTTGTTAAGCATGGATGCTGCACCTTCTGCTTTCATATGAACTCCAAACAAAGGCAGATATGAGGTAACAGCTAGCTTTACTGCTTGGATGTCTGGAAGTGACCACCAGAAACGGGCTGATGGTACAAAATCATTGAGGCCATGAAGATCAGGAGCCCAGATAGCACTTTGGCAAGCAGGAGTACAGTTCAACCCCATGTAAGTCAAGTCCACTGATACATCAGGGCTATAGTTAACAACCAAATATTGAGGGGTTTGCTGAAGCCATTACCCTAGAGTGTTGAAAAGAAGCAGTTCCCCGTAAGTCCCACTTTTAGGAGGGGATAAGCTCTGTATTTTCAGGTACTGCTCATGTGCAGATCACAGAGCACCTGACAAGGAAAGAACAGAGCCGATGAAGGCCGTTTCCCAAGATGTCCAGGCATTCCAGTTGCAATTAGACTTGATGATCTTAGAGATCCCTTCCAACCTAGTGATTCTGTGAATATTTAGTCATTTCCAGACCAGTTCTCTTTGTGTAGCTCATACAGGATCCAGTTTAGGAACAGAATATGCATTGGTTTTGACAACTATAACCTAATAGAAGCCACTGGCATGCTTGTATTCTCCTCAGGAGAATTCTGCAGCATGGGGGTGCTGAGAGGATCTGGGTGTTTACATCGCATCCTGCAGGACCAAACACACAGCACCTCAGAGCTGGTGAAAAGGAGATGACTTCTCATAGGGACCCAGTGGGAACTGTGACTGCTTCAGTTGGAGAAGCTGCTTCTGGAGTGATAGGCAGTGGGCTCTAGGAAAGCCCCACCTGCAACGCACAGTGTAAGGGATAGCTCTGTTTGCAAGGCCCTTTACTTCCATCACAGTGTATTTTACTCTTTAAAAATGTTTGTCATTTTAAGTTGCTTTCAAATAACCTTCACATATGACATTTTAGATTCTTCTGGATGATTTAGGGTCTCACCATAGGGAATTATATGTTGTATAGTATATATAAACACTGTGCTTAGCCTTTCAAAGGCACTTAGGAATGGAAACTCCAAGGAAGTCAAGTCAAGAAATTTGGCAAATATGATTTCATGGCAAAAGAGTAGAAGCAAACAGAAAGGCATGAAGGAGAACTTACAGAAGAGGAACTTACAGAAAAAGGCCTGAAAAATGGCCCTAATGCAGGAGGGAAAAAAGGGTAACAGACAAAACGTGTGGCTGCATTGGGTATTTAAGTGACTTGGAAACCTAAAAGGAAATTTATCATGACTGGAAACTAACTGTGAAAATGTATTAGCAGCAGGCCAGTATGCAAGAGAAGAGAATGAATTATAATACAGTAAGGGATGAAAAAGCAGCAAGAAAATAAATATTTAAGGATGGGACAAATGATATAAATCCTTGGATAATTCCACACAGAGTAAATAATAGATGATATGGAGAAAGCTTCAGTATTCAGTGCATCCCTCACGTCAAAATAAAATGGATGGGTTTACCAGTTATTAATGCAATTAGCTTTTAGAGAGGAAGAAAGAAAACAGGAGTTTATTCCAGCCTGCTGGCAGGAGGATGCTCAGCAGTCACAGGGTCGTTCACCTTTACCTCCATGTGAGAGCACACTGAGGAAGAATGACATCCTAGAAGACTTAAGAGGGACTATGTATAACATCTGCCATTCAACAGGAGTAATTGAGAAACTTGGGGAAACACAGACAGGTGGAAAACCACTGGAACAAGCAGTTAAGCAGCGGTTCATAAGAACCTTGGGGATAACGAGGTAATAATGCAAGAGCCTACATGGATTTGACATAAACAATTCATGTTGAAGCAACCTGATCTCTTCTCCTTGTCAGTGTAATGGGTCTAGTGGATATGGAAAGTAGTAGCTGTGATATATCTTGGCCCTGTGGAGGCTTATGACATAGTCCCAAATGGCAGTCTTGCAAGGGTACTTGGGAAATACGGTCTGCAGGAAAAAAACAGCCCCAAAAAGATTTACTTGGGCATTAGCCCGGGGTGGTTCCCAGCCCACTTTGGAGCTTTTCCAACTGGAGCTCTGCCTTGCGCTGCAGTCTGCTCAGGATTGTCTCTTACTGCTCTTACACTAAGACTTGCACAACATTCAGGCAGCGCCCTGACAGGCGAGATGGACCCTTGGTGCTCACCTGAAGCAGAGCTGATTGGTGCTCATGCCCTCCCCACCTCCCCTGCGAGTTATCACCCCAGACCTTGTACTGACCTTCTACAGATTGGCCAAACACACCTCTTTTCCCTGTAGCTCCCTGACCCCTTTCTCGTGGCCATCTCTGGAGCGCCTGCGCCTCTTGCAGCCTTTCCAGGCTCCTGTTTCAGCAGCGGCACCGGGCTAACAGGCTTCAAACACAGCAGACGTATCTGATGTCAGGCCAAGGTGCAGAGGAATACTTAGTGAATTTGGAAACAGGAGAGGTGAGTAGTGAAATAAAGCACAAAACAATTGAATTTGTATCGACCTACAAGGGAAACATCTATTTTTTTCCAGCTCACTTACAATGAGCGGTGGGGTTTAACACTGTAGGGAACTCTTACATGGCAATAGTGTCCAGCTGGCCCATCCCCATGATTACACTCTTTCCCTTCAAAACCTACTCCATTATGTTTCATTCCTCCACTCTCAAGAAAATGTATTTTCTAGAAAACTAGGACTGGGGGTGAGCTGGAGGAGCCGTGTGTGAATCCTTCCCCAAAGTATGAAGAACCATGCCTGACGCGTTTCTTCCAGACCTCCAGTGATGCCATTGCCTCAGCCCTTGTGTCCTACATCTTCTTGGGGCATCTCTGTCACATCAAGGTATCACTTCTACCCATGTTTTTGGCAGGAAGCCCTTACATTTCAGTATGAAGTGTTCCCTGCCTGCTTTGGCAGATGACTGTAACCTTAACACCTTGTGAGCTTTATAAATACACCAAACAGTTCACAGTACAAAAATATGAACTGCACAACTCTTCCTAGGGCTGTGACCTCTGGTGTGTTCTCAGCTTTCCATGGCGTTCACTCACAACATCTCTCAACAGTTCAGAGGGGAGGCAACAAACAGGAATTGGAGCAGGGTGGGTTCTGAGACACAAACACTGGGACAATTTCAAAGCCCTATGGGGGATGGGATCAGAGCTGAACATGGTCTTGATGAATCTGAAGCACGACCCAAAATAAATGTATTCAAGTTGAACAGAGACAAATGCAAACAGCTCAGCCTTGGGTTTAGGCAGGTGAGGTTACCCTTGCCATCAAAACTGGTCTAAGAATTTGCTATCCCTCTCCCCATCTCCAATCTGCTCGTTTCTGCCTTAGTCAAAGTTTGTTGCCCTTTTAGGTGTGATGATCAACTGTTTGTGGGGCTGCATTCCGAAACAGCTCCCTGAGACAACTCAGAATAAAAATACCTCTTCCTTATTTATAAAGTGTTATATCTAACCTGGTTCAGTCCTCTGCTCTGGTTCACAGCACAACCCCATGAGCAGTCGTATCAGTATATGGGGGGGGGGGGGGG
>NDXB01011275.1:92225-119519 GCA_002631895.1 Agapornis roseicollis
CTGCAGTAACAAGAAACAAATGAGCTGCCAGGAACATAGAAGCAGAAAACTCCATTACTGCAGCCAAGCCTCATGCACATGCATTTTGACAAAGGAGAAATCAGATGCACAGGTACAATATGGGGAATATCTTGTTAGCAAAGATACAGCACAACCTAAGCTCAAAGTCTACCACAAACTCCGTATGAGCCAGTGGTGCAATGCCTTAGCCAGAAACCTAAACCTGATTGTGGGATGCAGTAGCAGAAGTCAGTTAGAGCTCGGAGGTTATCAGCTAAGTGCTATTAGTGTCCTGTCAATGGACATTAATAACCATGCTGGCAGCTTGGAGGGAAACCAGCAAAAGAGATCACATGTGGATAAATCTGTGAATTGAAGGAATTGATGAATTTTCTCTTCTAGAAGAGAGGGGACGTGAGAGAAGCCACACAACAGTAGGTACAAAGAGAGCAATAGCTGCTTGCTTTCCATCTTGTACAGGCTGAAGGAGCAAAAAATGAACATCGGGTTTTGCTTGAAAAATGGTCCAGTGATGTAGTAAGAGAAACCTACTGCCCATCAACAGCCAAGAACAGGCTAGGGACAATTATATTGGCACAATTGCAGGAGAGAGACATACTAAAACATCTATTAAGGGCTGATTCCTGGCTGTGCTTCAGTTCAAGTGGTAGATCAAACGATCCCCTGAGGCTCCTGTAAGTCTTTGACACTATGATCTGTGCATCATTTTAGTGTCATAGAAGTTGTGGGGGAGGAAAAAAACAAACCTTTAAGAAAATACTACTTTAACAACGACAATGCATCTACAAGGAAGGTGACCTTATCTTGAACTCTGCTTGAAAGCGAGGTTATAAAAGATAGGGTAAAAATAGAGGAGGCTGTAGGAGCAGCTAACAATGATTAGAGACTTGGAAAACAGCAACAAGGTTTTCATGACATGTCTAGAAGGAGATGAAATCAGGGACCATCGCACAAAGCAAACTGGAGGACAATTGGGTGTACTCGGAATCTTGACTCAGGCTTGTACAGAATGAGACTTTATTGACACATATCAGACTGAAGACTAATGAAGAAGACAGGGCAGAAGCAAGGACTGGTTTGTGTTTGGTTTATTGTAATTGGTTTCTCCAAGAGATAATTAACTCTGGAACTCATTGCTATAAAAGATGTCAGAGACTGAGAACTTATCAAGGGGAGATAGAAAAGGAGAGGTGTTAACAAAAATGAGAGACTGAATATGTATTTGGGAGGAATAAATTATTCCTGTTCACAAATTAAATCAGCCACTAAAGCCTATGGGTAGGAAATACGTAGTTTTGTGGCATACTATTGAACATTTGCTTCTTATGGACATTTATTCCACATGGTGCTATCCACCATGTCTGGCACAATAACCAACCAGATATATCTGTGCTCTCTTAGTTGTACTTGTGCCTTCTCAACTACAGCAGGAATAAAACTCCTATGTGGGTATCTGTGGGCTGGGTGTTGACCTTCAGACCTTAATAGGACCAGTCAGGTGCTAAACTTGTATTGTACTTGGGAATTCAGCCCCTGGAAGTGTCCTAGGCCAGGTTGAAGAGTTCCCCTGACACTTACAACAGCCTTTTGCAGATGTCCAAAACAATTCACTTCCTCACTGAAATCTTCCATGGATCAGCGGTAAGACTAGGGCACACGAGACAGTCAGGCCAGCTAAAGCAAAGCAATGCATAAGGGCTGTTTAACAGTGCCTTTTCTGAGGGATAGCTAATGACAGTATCAGAGGAACTGGAGGGGAACATATTGATTTTCAAAGTTGCATGAAAAGGAAACATCATTGCTTAATGCTTAAGTACACTACCTACAATAAATACCTCTTCACGCAAGAAAGTACACTCACCGCCTGCTTCCTAGCTTTGCTTTATCACCGTGAAATCAAAGCAGAGATCAACTCCACTGAGACGGGTCTTTTATGAATTGGTGGTTAGAATTAGATAATAAGTAGCTGTGTGATGGGGAAGAAACTTCTTTGTTGAAGATATATCTTAAAATTGCATTCAGTAAAACCGGTGGGCAGGAAAAACAATAAGATCCAAACCCTTTCTTTCCAATCCATGTATTTTATTTCTATTGCAGGTCTTCTTACCCTTCCAGCAAAGGTCATAAATTATTTAAGTGCTGCAGCTCAGGCTGCTTTTTTTTAATGTCTAATAAAATCTGGGAAATATAAATCTATTTTCAGTCCTTTTTTAAAATAATTGAGAGTCGTGACAACCCAAACAGGAATTGAAGCAACAATTCAAGGCAGGGTGTCAGTGAGTTGTGAGCGCACCAAGAGATCCCAGCAGAAAGCTTGTAAAAAGGCATTTTGCTTATTTCTGGCCAAAGATATCTCGTTCCCTTTTCAAATTTAATAATTTATAGAGGCAATGGTTGTTTTTTGTCTGCTGGCTGCACACTTCCTATTAAACACATCATTCAGGTAGGTACACTATTATATGCTGGGCTGCTTACATTTCAGCCAAATGATGTGGAAAGAGGCAGTGATAACTCTGTGGGAATGTATCAGGTCGTGGAACTGTTAAAGATGGGATCACATCACTGCCTGGTTTCCCTGGTACTGTTTCCCCCAGACACTTCAAATAAGCAGCAAGTCTTTGGATGTGGGCCAGTGATTGTTTGCCACTTGGAATTATTAACATTTAAATCAGCTACTGCAGAGATAAAAGCTGCAAGGTCAGGTAAGAGGTAGGCAAAGGTAAAGAAAGAGAACAAGTTAAAAGGAGAAGTGTGGGCAGAGGAGCTGGGTATTTGTGGCTCAGAGGCAGGAACCCCATAGTCCCGTAGCGGTAGAGGACCAGCCCATTGGTGGCAGACATACACAGAGGGCAGGTTTCTGCCTGCTGCATCCTCTGCCAGTGAGAAAAGCCCCAGGGCAATGGGCACGAGCATCGTTGGAGACATGACACACTCCTGACCATGCTATGTTGCCCCTGCGCCCTTCCCCATGGGCACCCTCCAGACCTGGTGCTGGGGAGACACTTTTCAAATGCCCTCCCTGGGATGAACTGCAGGAGGCTGAGCAGTCCTGAAGCCTTTCCAGTTTGCACTGATGTACCAGAACCAAAGGCTGCACCAAGCTGCTTTTACCAGCCCTGCTTCATTTCTCAGGCCTTGCTCTGCAGATACCCATTTCAGAAATCTAAGAACAAGATTTGCCCTTCCAGACCTCAAACCTTCCAGTGCTTCTGCCTGCCTCTTTCTCCCAGAACTGATCTCCTTCATTTAAGAGAACATAAATGATAAGGGGTTAGTTTAAGCACACAGTAATAGATATTTTTGTATAAAAATAGATTGCCTCCTTACACATGAATTGCTTCAGCTTCCTCATCATTTCTATCTGAGCAACAATGACTCCCATAAGAAGCCCTACCAGATCAGCTGTACCTCCACATTCCTTCTGCAGAGAAGGTGAATTCAAAGGGCATGGAGGGCCCGATTTCCACCTTCCTCACCATCTTTCACAACTGTATTGGAGCTGGAAAAAAGGTTAAAAGATTTAAAAGGAGGAATTAAAGGTTAAGCTGGTCACAACCAACAGAAAATCTGTTGTAAGGCATCCAATGAGACTTGCACAGAATGGGTGCGTGGTTCTGTGAGGAGCAAAGGCAAAAAAGCTCCATTTTTATAGCGGGGTAAAGGGAGCCGTACCATCTAAAAGAAGCATCATTAAAAAACTGACAGAAGGTAGCTGAGGGTGGAAGGGAAAATGTACTTTGATGCCAAGATTATACTTCATGACAGTCGTTGGCTTAGGTAATAAAAACTCATCTGCATCCCCAGAAGGGGACACAGAGAGACAAAGCAGTGGGGGGAGCCCAAATAACACCAGTAACACCCCTTGCTGCTCCCAGGCCATCACAGGAGCCACTGGCCCATCAGGCTCATCTCCACAAACCCAGAGGGGCACAGAGGGACAAAGGCAGACAGGAACATAAATGATGGGATCAGGGGAAGGGACACCATCTCTGGGCCCCTCACAGGGCTGTCTCAGCATGAAACCCACCACGATGAGTCAATGCCAAAGCACCTTTGGGACTGAGGGGTGGGATGCACCATGGTACAAAGGGGAAGAGCATTTGGACAGGCAACTAATTTTGCAGCATTTGGGGAGGAACCAAAGGTGGGGAAAAGGGCTATCTGGGTGATCGGGGGGGGGGGAAATCTGGGGAAATAAGGGAATAAGGGGATAAAAAGGTCCGTGTGTAAACAGAAGGCTGGCCTGTATGCTTGTCTGGCCATGTCCTGCACCTGATCAGTGCAGTCTGTCTTGTCTGTGTATCAAATGCCATTCCTAACTCATTTCCTGGGTTAGGGACTTCCTTTTGAGAAGGGAAGGCTGCACCAGCAACTAGTGTGAGGCTGCGGCCTCAGGGTCAGATATGTCCAGGTGCCAACAACTGGGATCTGGCAGAATATGTACATATGTTTATATATATATGTGTGTGTGTATGTGCGTGTATATATATGTGCTATACATGTGTTTATGTTCATGTGCCTGCTGGGAATCCATGCTGTGCCTTGCTGATGGTTGAAGCTAGAGCACGGGGCTGCAGCAGCATCACCTCTCTCAGCCTGTCTGGTGTGATACCCCTAATGCTAATATCATTTCATGTGTGACCTTCCATGGAAGAGCTAATGAGTAGTTTATGCTTTTTATGCTTCCAAAAGTGACAAAGTTTTTTAGCAGTCCCAGGATGCGTCGAGTCTTAGAAAAGGCTGGTTAATGCAAAAGGGAGGGCACTAATCGTGTAGCAGGGTAAAGCATCAGGTCCACAGAAGACTGAACACTCATTTGCCACATTTGTGTTTCGTAACAGAGCTCCCTGAAACAAAGGAGAAGAGAAAAGCCCTACAGACTAGAGCGCAAAGGATGGAGGGACTTGCAGTATTAAATCCCTGTTTGGTAAAATATTGAGAAATACAGTAAATAAGGAGAGAGCTGAAAGGAGAATGACTCCATCTCAAACAGAGGCAAAGGGAAAAACAGGGCCTGGCAGGGGGCCAGGGCTCAGGGATCACCTCATCCCCATCTAAATCATCTCCTGCCACAGCCATGGGTGAACAAACTCACACTCCATTTCACCTCCTTACTTTTGAGTGAGATTGATTTCACCATTTGAACTGGATTCACTTTCACTGTTGAAAAGCTGCATGTCTCATTTGAGCTGTCTGGGTTCCCTCTGTATAGTCAGTGGAGACAGAAGTGTTTCCACAGCAGCCCATCCTACCCTAAGATTGTGTCTAAGGTTGGGCAGGGTGCTTTCTGAAGGGTCTCTTCTCTCTGCTGACAGTGAAGGAGGTCAGACCTCACTGAGACAGCCTGACTACATTTTAGTCCACCAGCATCAGAGGACTCCCACTGTGTTTCCAATTCTGTAATCAAGAACTGAGTTCCTCACTAGGATAAACTGGGTTAAGTTAGCTTGGCTGGTGCTGAGAGGTGATGGGTGACTCCTGTGAGCAGGAAAATGCTGCTCCTCTGGAAACAGCTCGGGGAAAAATCTTTCCATACCTGCAGTTTGGGGTGAGGTCAGGACCCTGAGGAGCTGGGAGCTCTCAGGTTGGAAACATGGAGTGACAGTAGCTGGAAAGCAAGCTTCCTGGATGCTCTTGACTCCCCAGCAGGCACAGCAATGCACCATAAGCTGTTACAGTGAGACACTTTGCTTTCTTCCACTGCTGTGTCTGGATGGGAGATGGAAAGACCTCCTCAGTAAAGCCATCTAGATGATCCTTGTCTCTATATTCGTGGTTTACATCTAACCACCAAATCAAACCTAGCTGTTCTGTATCTGTGATCTGCCATCTTCATTACATTATTCCAATCTTTGTATTAATTCTGAATTTATTAACAATTTTAGGTGTCTTTCCCAAATCAGTGTTGAATAATACGAACTAGTAAAGGAACAGGACCCCCTAGAAAGAGCATCATTACATGATTATTCCCTGCTGATGACTGTTTTGTCAGTTAGCTGATTGTTAAACCATGTAAGAAGTGTTCTAATGATATGTATTGCTCACTTTTAAAGCAAAGGTTTTGGCAGGTAAATCATATACCTCACAGAAGCTATAACAGCACCTATGCTCTCTGCTGCAGTAGTTTCCTCAGCAAGTGAAACCAGGCTCATGTGGCACAGACACACGCTGAGCTCCTTCAACACCTCCCAGTGCTCAGGTCCTGATGTGCTCTACATCCTCCACCCATGCAGCCAATTCTTTGTATCCAGCTCCTGTAGAGGATGAGGAAATATTGCTTCAGTGTTCTCCCATCCCCTCCATTGTCCCCAGCTTTTGTGGGCCAAGGACATCCAAGGGAACGCAAGTCCACAAGGAGCTCAAGGCTGTTGTGCAGTGCTTCCCTCCCCTTAGGGCGAGCAGAAACCAATAATCGTGGTGGTCATTCCAGGAGAGGTTTCATCTTCTCCCGGAAGCTTCAAGCTTGGGGTGTTACTGAACCCCAAGGTTCCCAAAGACTACGCATAACAGTGCTTTCCCTGGCCTTGCACAAAAAATCAGTACCACAAAGCTCATTCACTGTCAGCGCCTCCCTGGAAACAGGGAAAAGCATGGGAAGAAAATGAAATGCAAGGAAAGGAAGCTACATTTCCTTTTCTGTCAAGGGCCACGGCCCAATTCAGCCAGTGGAGTTTAGAGCTACAATCAACACAGGCTCCTTTAATGAGTGCCATGCTTATTAATCTCTGCCTTTAACCCAAGTGCTAACACAAAGCCCATTGATACCAAGAGAGCTCTTCACCAAGGACTTGAAATGAATCCTCTGTTCAAGAAAGAGATAGATTTTGACTACAACAGCAACCATCCAAAGTGCTAAAATCCCTGGCAAGCCTACAACCCATTCTCAGTGGAACACAGCATCAGGACCCTCTGATTTTCAGTGAGACTGAGGCAAAGTCCTCTATGAGACTCCATTTCAATTTTACAGAACTATTTCACTCTTTCCCCAACCAATACTACCTGTTGTTTTCAGGAGGTGAACACCATGATGAACAGCTCCAGTCCCTTGGAGTACATGATGGCTAACAGAGCCAAAAATCAGCATAAAAGCTGCATCATCAGCAAAGCAGAAGTGCTGATGGCATGAAATGCCACCCTCCAACCCCTTGAGACTTTCATAGCATGGAACAGATTGGCATAGCTGTCTCCTCAAGGAGCAATGATGAAAAATACTACAGGTTATCCTGCACCATCACCTCTTTTAGACAAGTACAAAGACAGAATGGCCAAAGAAAAGTGAGTGGTACCTCATCTTCCCAATTGTGAAGAGAGATTTGACATGGACTGGTCTGTCCCTCATCCCTCTTCCTGGTTTCAAGCCACCCTGGGACAGCCCCACTCCTTTCCAGGCAGCCAACTTAAGGCTACCACCATCCAGAGACACCTTCCTGGCATGCTTGCCCCCATGCGCACGAACACTCACGCATCACTAATGGGATCAGCCTGCAGGACTCTTGCAGGTGTATCTGTAATCTTTGCCTTCTCACCATGTGCCCATGGAAACCTCATACAGGAGGGATCTATCTCATTCCAGCCCACTCTGCCCTCCTCACATACACAGACCTTGTCTTCCACCGCTGCAGCCCTGACCTCACTGGGCTAATGCACTTGCCAACGACGCTGCCAGCATCTATTACACACTTCCATATGCTGTTATCTCCGTACTCGGTTTCAGTTTCCAGGCCAAGTGCAGCCCATTTGTGTCACAGCTCTTTTGCTTTCAAATCTTAGCTGCACAGAAGTTGGGTAAATATTTGCAACTGAGAGCTTAATCAGCCACCAGAGAGATAGGCAGACTGCTTTCCTGGTAGAACAAGTTTGCTCACATATATCATCCCACATCATTACTCTAGAGCTTCCTAGGGAACCCCAGATCCCAGACTCAAGACATGTTTTCTGTACTAACCTGTCTGTACCTATGCAATCTTTGTTTTCCCTGTCATCCTGCACAGTCTTTGTGGAATTCTGGAACCTCAAAACCTGATGACCACCACTCAGTGCAATTCTTCTGGTAATAACATTATATAAGGGCAGATTCTCTCCCCATGCCAACACCACAGAGTTTCCCCCCTTCACAGAATTAATAAGCTAAATTATTTGCCTTCCCAGGTCTCCAGAACTGTTAGCCTTGGTTAAAACTCATCATTTCCTGTGTCCCTGGCAGGCACACACAGTCATAAGATCTCAGTCTGGCTTGGGCTGAAGGGACCTTAAAGCTCAACCAGTTCCAACCCCCTGCCACTGCCAGCGACATCTTCCACTAGAGCAGCTTGCTCAACCAGTCCCTGCCCCTCAGGCATTCTCCATGGCTCGCTGCCCTGGAGTGGCCAAGCTTGGAGTCCTGCATCTTTCTGTTCTGGAAATTCAGAGGCATTGCAGGCAATCCCTGCCTGCGGTTCAGGCTTGAGACTTCTCAGGCTTGGCAAAAAGAGGGTGTTCTGCAGTCACATTTGACGTCAAACGTCCATTCAGCTCCATGGATTTACATGGATGAAAAAACAGGACAGGGAGAAAGGGAGAGACTGTGCTTACATCAGTGTCTGTGGTTTTACATGACTGTCAGTGGAAGAAGTTCCTTTCTCAGCTGGCCTACGAGTAACATCAGGGGGCTTCATCTTTCAGAAGGAGCTCCTGCTAGCCATCAGACATCCAACATAAGGGGCCCCAGTTCCCACCTATTTCACTTTACGTGCAGCCGTTGCGTTATTTTACTCCTACTGTTGGTTTTGGGGAGTTGTGACCCTCTTCCTTTCCACCACTGGCAGCCTGGATGCCTGAGAATCACTGTGGCAGCTGCTCCAGTGGTGAGGGAGCTCCTTTGGAACCAAGCACTAGTCACCTATATAGACAGCCCTGGCACACATGGACAAACCCTCAGCTGACAGGACGACTCATCATCACACTGTTCCTGAACACGTTCTCAAGCAGAGTTCATGCTATTCCTCTACCTAGACTTGGGTCCCCAGGCACAGAAAACAAAGAGCTTGTTCCTTAAAAGTTCAGCAGTTGTGTTGATGCAGACCTGGATTTCACCTGAGATTCTCTCATTGCTGTTTGGCTCCTGTTCCCTGTGCACAATTCCCACAGGCAGAGCAAAGACACTAACTGGGGACTTGCCAGTCCCTCTCCAACCAGTGCCAAGTGTTCCAGCAGTCTCGTAGGCTGCATCGGGGTCTATTTCTAACATCCATCTGCAGAACATGGCTTCAGACTCCATCTGCATCCTGTCCAAATCCCATCAACACGGCTGTTCCTCCCTATCCTCTCTCCTCCATGCCCTGCTGTGAGTACCAACTCCTATCCTCCCTAGGTGGTAACACCTTCTGCTTCACAGCTTCCTTTTCAATGGCCCAGTTATGCCAGTGGTGTTTGGACTGTCCTTGAAGAGGGCTGCTTTTCCCTAGTCTAACACTTGTTTATCAATATTGCTGAGTTTGTATCTTCATGTGTTCAGCAACCCAGTGGTAACACAGCTGGTGACAGGTTTTAAGCATTAGATAGCGAATGCCTGACAGATGCTTTCTCTACTGCAGGCATCCTGACAGCCTCGATCAGCTGAATTCACACTGTGGATCCTCGGCTGGACATATCTGGCCACCTTCGGTCCCTGCCTGCATTGATGGGTTTCATTCTTTACAATGGTGGTGGGCAGCTCCACATCCAGGCTATTTACAGCTCTCCCTTCCACTTGTCCTACTTTCAAGAGGTCAAACATTGTTCTTTCACATACCTTTTGTATTCATTGCTTTCCACACAAGAGTGATTGAATCGTTTCACCACTTTCCCTGATCCATCTTTTGCACTTTCCCTGATCCATCTGGACTTTGCTTCCTGCTTCCCTTTAGTCTGAGCTTTTATCATGGTTCTGCTCTAAGTGGGACCCTAGGTTGCCATGCTCTCCTTGCTGTTAATCCTATGCAAGGATGGTTCATCTGTCCTTGCTATTTGGAGGTATTTCCTTAGGGAAAGATCTGCTACCCTGAGAAATCTCTCTTGTAATTAGAAGTCACATGGCCTTATTCATCCCAGCTCCCTCTCATCTTCCCCACAGTGAACTGATAAAAAAAGGCTATATTGTCTGGAAATGCCGTATTCTCAGCCACTTCCACCTATCCATGGTCCCCAGTTGTTCTTTCTGTAGGTGATATTTTGTTTTCCTCCCTGTGGTGGGTTTCATTAGGTTTAACAGCTGCCTCCACGTGAATCTCATAATGTGCTGGCAGCACAAAAAGAAAAGTTCCCAACAAATGTTTCTAAAATTAAACAGATTCTTCAGTAAGGGAATTATCCGTAGGCTCTGAAGCTGTGACCAGGAGCTGAGAGGTAGAACCAGCCACACGCAGAGCATCTACAGCACCCAGCTCCTTCTGCTGCTGTCCACATCCAGCTGCTGTCCACATCCAGCTGCACATGGATGCTGCCTACAGTTACAAGGGGTGAGGGAGGATGTAGCTGACTGGAGGAGAGTCACTGATGCTCTCTGCTATATCACATGTGATGAGGAAAACTGATGCCCTGCTCGGAGAAGTTTTCCATTTTCTTATTCATTCATTCGAGTTTCTCTTCAGTGATATATCTGAGGCTCATTAGCAGTGATAGCTAAACTTGAAATGATTTTTCAAGTCAGCTTCCTTCCTCTTGGTTCTCTTTTACTATCAGCATCACAGTACTTTACTTACTGTTGCTTCTACTAAATTTTTATGGATTGTTATCACTACTTACTGGTAAGTCTGAAATTCCTTATTTTGGGGAAGATTTATAACCCTGCAGATGCTGGAGCAATTGTCCAGCCACAGTGCTGGCTCTGCAGGGTGCTCCAGAGGCTCCCCAAGACATATCTAATAACAGACACAGTTAAGTGGCTTTATGAGTCTCTTGTTGCTCTTACCTAATGCATGGAACAACCACATATAAATGTCTCAAAAAGACTTGAAGTTTCCTCTACACCTTCTCAATCTGAGCATTTAAGCAGGAAAAGCATTTCTCTTTTTCCAAAGGAAACAGAAAAAATTATACTTGATTTTAGCTATTTCTAGACTGGTGTTACTAGAGCCACCTATAGCCTCCAGCCTCAAGAGGGTTCACTACAATTCATTTGTAGGACATGCGAGTGCAACAGCCACACCACAACCCTTTGCACCCTGCCACTCCAGGCCCCTCTGGCATACATACCACCTTGTGCACACCCACCGTCACTCCAGCAGGCCTTCAGCTTTACCAGATCTTCACCACTCATCCAGGCTGCTTTTGGAAGGGCTACAGAATAAGACCAAATTCAAGCCATCACTGCCCTTCATAACTAAGCAAAGCAACTAAGGAAGTGAATTATGTTCCTCCTCCATCCTAGACACCAGAGGAGTGCAGGTACTCTAACTGATGGCTGTCTGTACCCTTTCTTTTCCTCACCCTCCCCTACCAAGGGTGTGAAATCATCTAATTTCTACAGAAACATAACTGTCATTCACTAACTTGATGTGCCTTTGTCCTGGCCAAACAAGCTGCAAGCCAATGTACCCCAGTTCCAGAGCAACAGGACGCCATGGGAATAAAACCATCCAGTCGCAAAGAAAGGGTCAGATAGGGACAGAGAGTCCATGACTCTGCAGCACAGAAGTTCTCCTCTAACCCTTCAGAGATGCTGCCTGATTGCTGTCTGTATCTTCCCCTGCTCCCAGAGAGAAAGCATTCCTGGCAGAAACCTGCAATCCATGAGCACAAAACGAAGTGTCGCAG
This sequence comes from Agapornis roseicollis, assembly GCA_002631895.1. Taxonomy (NCBI): domain Eukaryota; kingdom Metazoa; phylum Chordata; class Aves; order Psittaciformes; family Psittacidae; genus Agapornis; species Agapornis roseicollis. The sequence goes on from NDXB01011275.1 coordinate 104,019, forward strand.
GCCCTGGGTATCACTGAAAAACACAGAAAGAACACAGACCTTGAGGAGTTTAAACCTTCCCATGCTCACTCACGCCACTGAAAGGCCAGGCTGTCTTCAAACAGAAATGGTGCAAGTCAAAACAACAGTAAGGGGCAGAGGCATGAAAAAGAGGAAATTATGAATCAGAGAGCTTTTGATCACACACTGTCCTGCCTCCAAAGAAGCCATGTCCCACTAATCCCTGCAGGGCATAGCTCAGCTAGGCACAGCTGTGCATACAGTTTTGCTCAGATGAATCTCACCAACTCTTATTAAAAACAGTTGTACTGCCAATGGCTTACAAATATAGTAAATCAGGTCAACAACCCCAACTTTAAACACTCCATCTTGGCCTGGATTTGCTATTTATGTAATAGCAGTGTGCTCTTCATGAAACAGAAAACCCCCATACTTTTGTTTCTTCACAGGCAGCAGAATGCTGAACTTAAGTCCAAAACACCTTTGCTTTTTAGCTCTTTACTGAAGTCTTCACAGGACCTCTTTATAAACAAAGAGGATATTAAACTGGAGTTACTTCTTTGCTCCACTGAACCTTTCTATTGCTCCGTGTTTGAGCCAGCGGGGACATCTTGTAGAAAGTAGTGCTGGGCTTATTAATGGTTCTCAAAAGCTGCCACTGAAAAACAATTCCCATGGTGTGACCAGCATGGCACTAGGTCTGAAGGTAAACGCAGGTTTTGGACCCTATTGGTTTCTAATATTCAGCTTTAAGAATCAGATTACATGTTTGTTCAATAGCAATAAACTTCCAGAGTTTTATAGAGTCATAAAAACACTACAACTGCTTCCATTTATGGCCTGTATATAATTTACTTGGGTAGGTTTCCTCTCTAATGGTGCAGTGCAAGTGATTTGAGTTCTATTAGCTGGAAACAGTACATCTACATTTGCAGAGCTCTCATAAATAATTCTGCCCAATGAACGGCATCCCATCGAGACTACCGTGCAAGGAGAGGGAGGAGGGGTTGACAATGGGGTAGGAGAAGGAGAGGAGGGGAGAGGTGGTACAAATAGAAAAGAAAACCATTAAGACCTCACACCAATAAGGAATTCAGGGTTCTCTTTTTGCCAGTGGCACCAACCCCCCATTTTCCTGCTTAATTTGTGTGGTGCTTTGAGCTTGAAGTGTAACCACAGTTCATGCTAGACTGCAGGCTGAACTCATACTGAGCCTTGCAAAGGCATTAATTCGAAACGATATCTCCCAGGACACAAAGAATTCCTGAGCACTCACAGATGCACTCAGCTCCCTAGAAGCTTTAGAGCAATAAATGAAACGTTAGGCCGACTTACAGCTAAATGAATTATTAGGTCTCAGGCACAAGAACAGGAGAGCTGTATCTCAGGTTTAAGATCCTTCAGCCATAGCAGGGAGGGAACTGGAGGTCACCCTGCAGTAAGGGAGAGGATATATCACTATGCAAACACCCAGGACAAAGTCAACACCATCTTTTGTGTCTGTATAGCACCTAACAGTTCAACTGTATTAGGATACTGATTGTAAGTGAAACTGTCTGCCACATACACTATAAATGACATGAAAGGTAATGACACTTGATTTTCACAAGAAAACAAATCAATTAAATAACATCAAGTCTGTTTTGATAGACTGATAAAACAAAGGGTTAGCAATTGTGGCTCACATTCTTTAATGCATAACTGGAGGATACTCAAGGATAATAAAGAACTGGTATAGATTTGCTGTTATTTAGACATCGGTCATGTGTCTCCAACATGAAATTCAGTGCTCTGATACCCCTGCTTTTACATACTGCAGAAGAAAATCTCAGTGGCTCTTAGGTACTGCTGTTCTGGCTCTGGCTACAATGACTTCAGAAGCTCCCAGACCTATTTAACCCAGCAAAACAATGTCTCAGAGACGATACGATGGCTCTTGAAAATCAGTGGGTTGTAAATAACATGAAACAAAAAGAAAAATGTAAGTTAGAGAACAATGCCAGAATAAGATGCAAGTGGTTATGAATACAGTTAGACCAGAAGGCAGGAATAAAGCCCAGACCGTTGAATGACTTTCTGAATAGTGCAGTAAGGGAGAGAAGCTTAAATTATTTTAAGGGGAAAAATTTTTAGCAAAGCTTGTAAAGCAGAATCTGGGTCAGGCTGGAGTAATAAATGAAATGGGTACTATGGGTTCATACGGGATTCACCTTGCCACTGCACTAGAGGAAAGTGGATGGAAGGAGCATTGGTTGTTGTTTGATGACTGTAGTTATTTGTTTCATATGTATTCTGTATTGTATATACATAGCAAGCTGGGCTGTCCTGGCAAGTGTGTCTGTAACCCAGTCTACCCTTTTTGTGACAGTAGAGCTTTTCAAAAGAATCTTATGTCCAAACTGGAATCAGACAAGGACTTGTACCTACTTTGTTCAGCCTTCTGTGCTCAGGACTGCTGGCCTTAGCTTCCCTGGGTCATGAAAAAGGAGTACCTGTTTGCTAATAGCAGTTCCTACATGCTACAAGACCCTAATTCTTTCATAGCCACAAGCATGTCTTATTATCAGAAGCATATCAGAAGGCATTTTGTTACTGTTCCAGGCTAGCCTGACAGTGAATGGAATTAAACTTAAAGAAACCAATAAACTAACATATATTGGTAATGTCCCCCTCTAGCTTTATTTACTCAGGTGTACTGGATAAATTTCACATTAGATCATGATGCCACGTGAAATGGAAAAATCAGTAACTGCAAGAGGAAAACTAACTCTTAATTTTATTGCATCCAGTGCTAGCAGTGCATAGTACCTGACTGGAATGTTACTGTAGAAAGTCATCCACAGCAGCCATCGCAAAGTGCGTATGTGTCAGGAGAAGGAAAATAAAGAAAACCAATGCAATATGTTTAACTTAAAAAATAGGCGCTAAGTGGAAATTATGCCTTATTATTGGTCTTGTCTTTAAAAGAGAATAAAAGGAACAGTCAGAAGAGTACAATCCTCATCCATGCTGTAGAAACCAGAGATAATCACACTGGGACTTTGAGCAGATGCATTTCACTCACCCAAAGGACATTAGAAAGACCAAGAGAAGCCAGCATGACTAAACAGAGAGGCAAAAAAAAGGCACTGGAAATGCAAAAAGGTAACCAACATTTAGATAAATAAGTGCACAGCAAAAAATAATAATACAATGTTTTCTGTTCTTACCATGGAAGAGGTCCCAGCTACTCTTCCTTTGTAAGGGGACACATGAGAGCATCATTCCGATATCGAAGGAGATCAAAAGGTATTAACTAATCACCAAGACCAAAGGATATTCTTCCAAAAGCACCTGAGGAACTCCACTGTGAGATGGCTCAATTAATATCTGGTGTGCAAGCTGAAATGTAAAAATGTCTCCATGTCAAGACTCTTCAAAGCAGCTAATGCAGCTTCAATTTTTAAAGAGGCTCCTATGTAAAGGGTTGAGAAGCTACAGACTGGTAGCACATCTGTACCAGGCTAATTGATAGAAACTGCAATATAAAAGAGCATCCATGGATAAATAAAGCATAATGGGGAAGAGTGCATGCAGTTCTGTAAAGGGAAATGATGCTTTACAGCCTAGCCTGGCTCTTTGAAGAAGTCAATAGACATGGGGGTAAGGGAGATCCAGCTGATAGTGTATTTGCATTTCTAAAGCCATTTTACAAAGTCTTTCGACAAAAAATCTTAAGGAAGTTAGAACTACCACGGAGTGACAGGGACCATCCTTCCACGAAGAAATAACTGTTAAAACACAGAACACAGGTTGGTAATGAAATTATCAGCATGCACAGGTAACGGTGGCGGCAACTGGAATTAACTTAAGGTATATTAGTGACAAAGAGATGTTAGAAATCATTACAACAGACAGTGACAGGAAGCATAGACAATACCAGCACCTGATGACCACTTTGTGTGGTTCTGATCCCCTCCTTAGAAATAATACACAAGAATGTGAAACAAAAACTAAAATAATAATAATAAACCAAAGAGAAAAGGGCAACAGATGTGATGAAACTGATTCACAGATGTGGGGAAGGGATTTCCATTCAAGGAACATACACTGATTCTTCATCCTGAAGGAAAGGTATCTGGGTAGGGGATGGGAGAAGTGGGGTAATTACCTACAAAAGCATGAGGTGAAGGGAATGGCCAACCCAGAAATAAATGTAACAATTGTTCATTTTCTCTTCTATAGCCAGCTGCAGTCAGCTATCAGATGGCAAATTCAAAGCAAACATAAGGAAGGAGATTCTCTATGTAAAGCAGGTAGCTTGTGAAACTTGACACAGGTAGTTGTGGATGATGGAAAGCCTACTTGTATTCAAAATGAGATCGGGCAGGCTCATGCTTCACTGAGGGCTGTGAAGTACTAAGGCACCACCTTGGTTTCAGCTGCAGGCAACCAGAGGCTTCCTCCAATGTTCCACCTATTCCTTCGCATACATCGAACCCCCACTAGGAAAGAGAGCACTCACTGTTAGACCACTCTGAAATACTGAGGTCTTTGTAGTAGGTGATTATCAGCAGCAAATAATGCTTTCCAGAGCAAGTTTTCCTGTCCTTCCTGTGAAAATCAAACCTGCAATGAACAAAGTATTTGAGCAAAGCACACTGTTTCCTACTTGCTGTCTTCTGTGGTTCCAGGTTTTGGGACTAATGCCTGTTCTACAGCACTGTGCACAGCAGGGGAGGGAGGTGTCCAACACATAGACATATGGCCAGACACTGAGGAAAATGTCTTGCAGCAGTGTTCCTGACCATACTTTCCTACAACAGGCAGAGGTTTGAGGATCTCCAGCAGGTCCGTCACAGGGAGGTTGCTTGATATAAAGATCTTGGAGACAAATCCTGCAAGCAGATGCTAGTTTAACAACACCCCGTAAACTGTCTTTAATGGCTTCCATACTATGGAGTAGAAAAAGCTTTCGATCAAGACACTGGAGTCAAATCTATTTACAATACTCCCATATCCTTTAAGGCAAAATTGCCCATAGCAGCTGGGAGTCCATAGAGAACAAACGGCTACGTCACACCAAAGAAATTATCTCCATCAGCTGTAATGGACTAACATTTATTGTTTGAATCTTCTACTTCAGAGCTTCCTTTGGTTGCCTGCCAAGTTCAGGAAGGAGTAATTTCTCTTGATTCATAATCTGGCTCCTCAGAGTGTATCCTCTCCTTCTCCCTTCCTCTCACCCTCTAGATGCTGGGCAGACAGACACATGAAAGCAAGTCAGGTTGGCACTAAACCCGCTATAAGACTGCACTTAAAGCAGCATTAACAACTTTTATTGCAAAGTTCAGCATTTCTTGCTCTCAGATTCAGGGCAAAAATCTTTGCCATGGAGCTTGTTGGAATCTTCCCTGCAGTTTTAACTCTGGGCACTTTTGGGTTGGTTTGCCCCCTTTTCCTGATCTCTAGGTTGGACTCCACACTGAAGAATCAGGAGAAAATAGCTGACAGGAACTTCCCAGCTATGAAAGGAACCTAGGACGCGAGCCTGCCCTCTCATCTGCCCTGCTCTCTTCCTAGAGTACAAGTTAGCTGTGACCTGTATCCTTGCTCTGAAGCACTGGGCAATGTTACATGGTCTGTGAAGGAATATGTGGCAGAGGTGCACCAGGCACTAACACAGTTGCCGGAGACAACAGGAGCTGGCCCTTTGAACCAGAGTCTGGTTTCAGCCAGCATCTTGTCAGTACCAAGAAGGAGATCAATGGAAGCTCTTGTTCCAAGTTATGTGACCATTAAAGACATATTAGTATCTCCTGATCATTTTATCTCTTTAACCCCTACAAGAATTCTCGATTAGGAAGAATTTCTAAATCAAGAGATTAAAACGCAACATAAAGCACATTGTAAAGTCCTGCAAATGATACTGGCAATCTTTGCTGGGATACCCCTCTCAAGACTGGAGCGTTTCTGGCAAGCACTGCCTCCAAGCCAGCCCTGGACTGTCTCAGAGGTAGATTTACCTGATTTCATTATTAAGCACCTCATGACGATGAAGTATGAACAGGGACAAAAAATACATCTACAGCTTTGGCAAGCATGGAAAGAAGTCAGGCACCTGTGACAACCTTCCTGTACAGATCATGACAAACCAGCGAGGCAGTCCATTAACATTACTGTTACCACATCAGCAACGGGTGTAGTTTTGTGAGGTGCCACAGGAGCCCTTCCCAAGGAGTAGAACCCTCTATGCTATCTGTGATCTGCCATTAGCTCTTTCCCACTCAACACACAAGGTTTCAATTTGATCTAACCAGTGCAATGATAAAAGACACTCGTGTGTGATCTTCAGACAGATAAACAAGGGATCAGCTAGTTATTTTACATCTTACAAGGCAATGGTGGGACTGATGCTGGAATAGTATGTTTAGTCAAGTGAAAAATTGAAGACAGGACAGTGAACAGCAATATGATTATGTGAAGGCTGGAAAATGAGGTTTTATGAAACACTGAAGGAATTCAATGCATTCTGACTACCCAAAAAACATTGATAAGACTGAGAAATCATTTGCTACATGGTATGCAAACAGCCTCCAGAGGAAGGAAGTTAAATCGGCTCCATAAAGTACCAGGGAAAGTGACCGTTAGTGGGAAGAGAGACTTGCACAGATTAAAATTAGAAATAAAAGTATTAATGGGAGAGGCTCCTGATGGGCCAGAAATCCAGACCCCACCTCCTCAGGTAAAATACGGATGCTGTTCTGCAGGATGCTCTTCTTATCACAAGTTATCAAGCTCATTCCACAACCAACTTGGACAGAAATCTCTCAGTACACAAAAGCAGACTAAATATCATAAAGGTTCTTCAAGCCAAAAGCCATACGCTTTATATTAACACATTCTCTCCAAAGAATGCTTAACATAGCTCATCCAACCACACAACAGTGACAAAACACCAGGGTTTATTCTCTCTAACATTGTCTCCATCCTCTCGAACACATGCCTGAACTTTAACAAGGTGATGACTGTTGGTTCTTTCCCAAATTGTTCCTTTTTTTCCCTCCAGATCTGGTTTCTTTTCTTCGAGGGCAGAGACAGGTTTGCTGCCACTGAAGTGAGCCAAGGCTGTGCTGCTTAAAGTCTGCCCCTGCCTATTGCTCTGGCAACATCTGCAGTTTCTGCCCACTGGGAAATGATATTATTTCACCTTCTGTTTTATCTCATCTGGGACCTGAGTTTTAAAAGGGAGGTTTGTTTTGAAGGAAATACTGGAGAATCACTGGCTGTGAAGGGACCCTGCAGAGATCAAGTCAAGACAAAGCTGATCTGTAGATATTTAAAGCAAGAAGAGACTTTCATAGAAGGTGGGTACTGAAGAAGCTTAATAAAAGGTTGAGGGATATTCCCTTCGCATCATCCGGTTCAAGCTTAAAGAGGGGAAGTCTAGATTTAATATAAGGAAGAAATTCTTTGCTGTGGGGGTGCTGAGGCACTGGAATGGGTTGCCCAGGGAAGTTGTGAGTGCTCCATCCCTGGCAGTGCTCAAGGCCAGGTTGGATGAAGCCTTGGGTGCCCTGGTTTAGTGTGAGGTGTCCCTGCTTATGGCAGGGGGGTTGGAACTGGATGATCTTAAGGTTCTTTCCAACCCGAACTATTCTATGATTCTATCTAGAAACTCTATGGCAGAAGCAGGANTATGGCAGGGGGAACTGGATGATCTTAAGGTTCTTTCCAACCCGAACTATTCTATGATTCTATCTAGAAACTCTATGGCAGAAGCAGGAGCTGAATCTGGCCCTCCACAGTAATGGCCCCCCATCATGACCCCAAAATGGCCACCCTCTGTCTCATTCACCCAGCTTCCAGCTTCTGCAAAAATAAGGCTGCAAGGTTGCTTGGGATGCTTTCCTACTTATTTTGCTTAAGTATGGAATTCACCTGCGATACTGAATCCACAATTGATTGTCTCTCAGCTCTCTGCCTTAGGTTCCTTTATTCTGTGTGAAGAGAAGCAGGCACATTAAGGGCAGGATAATAGGATCTGGTTTTGATATCTATTTTAAGGAGAGGTAAATCCTGCTCTAAACACCAGTGGCTCTATCACCTATCTCTCTGCTGACTGTAAAGCACACACAGCAAGCAAGATTAAGCCCATGCGGCTAGGTGCTTCTGCAAGAGCAAACTAATAACCACACAGCTGCAGCCAACATCAACATAGAAAACACAGGAAACTAACAATATCCAAGTGCTAAAAGGAAGCCATGTCAGATAATTCAAATGGAAACTGAAAAATATTTGAAACTTTGGATTATTTTGACTTTAATACTTACATATGCACCACCCCACCCCCCTTGATAATATGAGGGCATTAGTATTGACTCATCCCTCAACTGTATTGTGAAGATATAGTCATTAGATTTTGTAAAGAAGGAAGATTCTATGGCAAAGCACGAGAGAAAAACCTGGTAAGCAATTAATAATTCTGTATTCAGTGTTGTCTGCAGTAAATAATGCATCGAGCCACACACTGAACTATGAGACTACATGAAATATTGAAGAGTTGCTCTTTCAGCAAGCAAGTCTATTTTGTGCCCTGAATGAGGCAGGGATTCTGTCTAACGAGAGAAGCGATCACATACTTAGGAATATTACAATGCATGCACACAGGATGACTAAATGAAGACTTTGCAGGCACCCTTAAACCTGATGCTTTCTTCTTTTTGAGCATTTGACTTCACAGCCTCGCAAATGGTTTAGAAAAATGTTTGGTTTCGTTTATTTCCTTGTTTTGTTTCAGTTCTTTGAGCAGGCTTTAAACACCTGTGTTACAGATGGTAGCAGAGACAGGTAATCCCTAGCTGGGACCTGAAGGACAGCTCAAAAACTTGAGTTAGCTGGGGAGTATATCAAATTGGACAAGACAATGATGTAGGTCAGACAGGAGAAGGGATCTGATTCTTTGTATTACATAGACAACTGTTCTGTCTACCCTAGTCCAGTATCAGTGACAAATAGAAGCTTGAAAGGTATCAGAGTCAGAGCACAGAACCACCCAAGTTCTTAATCACACACATGCTTGCCTTTTGTCTTAAATATGTATATAGCCCTGTTTCCAGCAGTACACAAAGCCCGATATGCCGTAAGACTCAGTTCTTCCTCTGCAGGCATCAGGGCTTCAAGATATGCTCATTTTTAAAACAAGTGCAGGGCTAGTGCTTGTCTGAGATTGCAGAACTAATACATTAGGTGGGCTCAGTACTAATCTGAATGCAATTTATATGAATAACCAGCCAGAGAAGCACACATCCTCCTGCATTCACCCTCCAAGGTGATAAATGCTCTTACATGACTCAGAGATTGCTCTTCATTTTTTAAGATAAATAAAGGTTTATGAAGAAACATCAGTTTTACATGGAAACCCCTATTTTTTCCCTTAACTTCTGTCATTATTGTATTTGCACTTCAACTTTGCATTAAGCCCCTGCATTACTATACTGTGGCACATTACTCATCCTCTCACATACCTCATGTGCAGTCAGAAAAGCAAGAATCCTGCCTTCTGCGTTTCTTCTCCTCTCCCTCCTGCATTTCCCCTTGCTCTCCTTTATGTGCTTGCCCACTCCCAGTTCATACCCCATTCTTTATTTCCTCCTTCTCATTCTTCTCATCCTCTACAGTTACCATGCAAGCCCACAATGCTGAATCCTTAGACACATATCCATTGCCTCCTGGCTGCCACTCAATCCCACTCAGAAACATCTGGGATGCAGCAGCATTGGTGTCAGAATCTTGGCTGCATCCAAGATGTGAAGACAGGACTGGTTGTTCTTCCCCTTGAGCCTTTAGAGGCCCTAGGTGTGCCTAGGCGTCCTGCCTTTCCTTCTTCCACTTACTCTGCCATCTCACCTATTTTCATTGCCCTTTCTTGCTGAGCTGCAAGGACCATGTCTCCATTCTGGCCTCCCACACATCAGCATCTTTAGAGACTGTAATGGGGCAGGTAGATCCAGAATCTGGCTTTGCTATTCAAAACAGAAGAGTGCACACAGGGTACAATTCCATTAGGATGATGTGAAGTCAGGCTCTGGGGTGTAACTGGAAAGACTGATCCATGGTCCACAGAGGAGGCAGCAAAAGCCATCAGATGGATGCCACCCACCACCTCTTCCTATTTCAGAGACATGGCTGAGCCAGGAGGTTACACTGACACTGCCTATTTGCTGCTCCTTGAAGTTTGCTCCTCAGCCCAGATTCCCCAGCCATCATCACAGTGGTTCCTCTCAACTTCGTGCTGTCCTCCTCTCCCTTAGGCATATCTGTGCACCTCCCTTCTGTACCACCACAGGGGCATGGTCTCAGTCACCTCTTACATTAGCACCTCACCAGTGCCCAGTACAGGGGGATGATCACTTCCCTGCTGGCCGCATTATTTCTGGCGCAGGCCAGGATGCCATTGGCCTTGGCTAACTGAGCACAAACTGGCTCATGTTAGCTGGATGTCAACCACCAGTCAGGTCCTTTCCCATAAGCAGTTTCCAGCCACTCTTCTCCAAGCCTGGAATGTTGCATGGGGTTGTTGTGGCCCAAGTGCAGGGACCCAGCACTTTGCCTTGTTGAACCTCATACCACTGGCCATAGCCCATTGATCCAGCTTGTACGGTTCCCTCTGCAGAGCCTTCCTGTCCTCCAGCAAAGCATCACTCCTGCCCAACCTGGTGTTATCTGCAAACATACTGAGGATGCACTCAACCCCCTTATCCAGATCACTGATGAAGTTATTAAACAGAACTGGCCCCAATACAGAGCCCTGGGGAACACCACTTGTGACCAGCCACCAACCAGATTGAGCTCCATTCACCACAAATATACAACCCTTGACATTACTGTGCCTCCGTTTTCCATCCCATGGAAGCAAGTGTTATAGCTCTGCTGTGGTGGAGCCGTGGAGGTTTAGCTGTGAGGTACCCTGCTCCTGTACACAGCAAGCCAAACCAAGATAGATGATCCACACTGAAATACATAACCATTAATTTAAAACAGAAAAATATCACATATTATTTCTCCTATCATGTTTCTCTTCCAATACACATTCATAAATAAAAATGAAAGAACAACTAATATGACTTTAGTTACTGTGCTTGTCTGTTTTCCAATCATAATTCATGACCTGCTTCAGCAAACAAGAGAACAAACATATTTGCTTTAGATAAATTAAAATGGTTTGGTGTGTTTCTTTATTGCACTCCTTTTTGGTTTTATCCCCTTACACTGATTATCTTTGCTTGCTGTACTCCAATGGGCACATATTCAGTCTAATCCTGGTGTCTGCTGCACCACAGCAGCATGAGAGTAACTGTCCTGCAGTGAGCTCACCCTGAGATTGTAATCTGGTGTTTGGTGTCTGAAAATTACTAAGACTTTATAAATACCATCACAACTGGCAAGAAGAATGGGAGCCTGCAATGAACCAAGGGGAGAATGGAAGGAAGATCTCCATCTGTGATGTGCAGACAGGCTGACCAGTGCACCTACCAGGGACCCAAGGGAATGAATCATCCAGCAGCTGAGCCACCCTCCAAACCCCTCAGTGCAAAATCACCTATTAAAGGATCTCAGTAAAGATCACATCTTGCAGAGCAGATTGGGTCAGAGGTGTATGGCATGGGCAGGGTCCAATGCCTCAGCTGAGCGATGCAGACTAACAGGATGCATGTTGCAGGTGAGAAACCGAATCACTGATACTCAGTGGCTCTGTGTGTGAGAGGTGAAGAGCCTGGGGTGACCTGTATTCCATGTGGAAAGATTTTATGGAGATTTTATGTTGCATAGAGACAGAGGAAATTGTGTGCACCGTGGGCACTCAGGATGGGATTAATTTCTCCTAATTTAAGCTGTCTATCAGGAAAATATCTACAGCTTAACTAGTCTGTGGCCTGCCTTGACATCCAAGGAGGGAAACAGCATTTCAGGATGTGAGCCAACTTTTTCAGATGCCTCCTTTAGGATGAGTGCCAAAGCCCTCAGCTCTGACCATGTCTCCACTGGCCAGAAGGACCCGCTTAGTTGGGTTAACGGTTGGACCTGGTAAACTTGAAGGTCTTCTCCAACCTAAATGATTCTATGATATCACAAACCAACAGGAGCAAGCCAGCAGGGCAGAAAGCTAAGAGCCATTTAGGAAGGTGAAGTGACTGGAAGCTGTATCTTTCTGCCAGTTCAGACTCCTCTTTGCAGAGGACAAGTGGAAGGTGCACACAGGAACTGAGGGGATGCCCAGATGAAGCTCTGCTCACTGGGCTTGCTGTACATCAGCATTGCCCAACAGTTAGGACATCCCAGGAAGGATTTTGCATCAGGCAGTACCAGTGGCCCTCAAGTCTCAGCATACAAGGGAACAGATGTAGGACTGATCACAGTGCATAGGTAAAATGTAAGCGTATGCCATCAGTTTGAAAAGCACAGATTAATGGAGAAGGAAAAGGTCCTCAGATGTCTGTGTATATATGGCTGGACTGGTAGCTACAGCTCTCACTACTACAGCTCTCTGCTGGGAAAAATGTCAGGGGAATGCTGATCCTAGCAGAGTGAGGAAGAACAGACATTCTTTGTCAGGAACCACCATGATCCAGTGAGACCCTCACTAGTGGTCATCACCTTAGAGGGGATGGAATAAACTCATTTTTTAATGAAAACCAGATAAGTAAATCACAATGGCAACCAACCCCCTCCCATCTCTGCCATATGATTACATTTCAAATGTAATTACCAATGTTTCCAGAGCATGCAGATGTATTCAGTCTTACAAAGCAGAGGCAATTTATTCATAAGCAGATCTGTAAGGCTGCCCAGGCAGGATCCACTCCATATTCAAGAGGATTATTAAATTGGTGGGTGTGAAGTGTTCCTTTGCAAGAGGTTCCAGTGCATAGAGAGAGCAGGCAGCCAAACGGAAGAAGGCAAGATGGGCAGGCAACAGGGGCTGTTTGCATGACAAAACTGTGACAGCCCCAGCCTGGCAGCACTTCAGCAGGGAGAACAGCACAACACCCAGACAACCACATCCAGACACAGGGAAACTGCCCTGCAGGGACCATTACCTTAGCAGGAGGGTATATCCATGCTCTCAGATGGACTGAAGTCTCTAATTCGCGAGCTGTCTGGCAGGCATTCCTGGTGGAGCCCCTCTGGTACATCTGGAAGCCATCCAGTAACATGAAGCCAGAGGAGAAATCCAAGCAAGCAGATGCTGCTTGCCCTGTGCAGCTTGGACTGCCTGCAAAACCAGAAGAGGTGAAAGGTGGTAAGAGCCTTTTAAACTGCAGCTCAGCAGTTCCTGACCCTGAGCATGTTCCTAATCTGCTCCAGTCATCAGTGATTTCAGCTGACACGGCTGGTTCTGCACTGGGGCAGAGTAAATGGAAACGTTTGAAGGTGCTGGGGAAATAGATGTGGAGTGGTTGATCGGCCCCTGCTGACTCTGCTTGCTCACCATGTCAGGACTAGCTGCAAGGTGATGAGAGATGCTGCTTCCCTGCTGAGCTCCGGGGGCAGCTGTACACTGACCCGGGCAAAGTGGCAGCAAGAGGTGATAGAAGTGATGGGACCTGGCCGAGGCCAAACGTAACCTCGGCAGTCCCAGATGGTTTGTTCAGAGCGGCTTCTGTCCCACCACATTCAAACATTGAGCTGTGCTGGGACATGCATCTTAAGATGAATACAAGGGAAAAAACAGGGTTTTTTCTTTGCCCTTTCCTTTCATTTTCCCCTTTTCCCACTCGCAGCTTCTCAACTTTGCCGAAGTGCCAAAGCTGAAGAAGGAAAGTGAATCTGTCACAGTGTCCTTTCATGACTTGCAAACGTTTGGAAAGTTACAAAGTCGAAAAGGGGGAACAGGGCAAAAATCACACTTGATGTTCTCCATGAACGGGAAGGAGGAAAGAGTAAAGAAAGTCCCCAGGTCAGTGTGGCAGAGTGGACAAAACAGATCCAGCCAAATCCCTTACCTTTTATTCCCTGCTTTCTTACCAAAACATTCCTCCATTTCCCAGAGTTCTTTGGCCAGCCTGGAGTGAGAGTCCCCCCGTGTGCTGCCCATGCCTCTGAGTAGGAAGGAGGCTGCAGAGATACGGTGAAACCAGGCAGATCTGCAGCTCAATAATGCAACTTTCTGACAGCCCATGTGAACAGAGGAAGGTCTATGCTGCTGTCTGATAGAGGGCAGATGGAATCATCTGTGTGTGGTGCAAGAGGCCTTATGGGAGTATCATTTTGTGACAAAATACAGCTAAAACTTGGTGCCCAAGGGGCATAATGCTTGCAGCCATGAGTGGTGAAAGGGATGGGTTTGACACATAGACCTGAAGAACCCCAAAGGCAACAAAGGGCAACCAAGCACAGGAGAAAGAAGAGATGTCCTCCTGAGGTTTCTCCCTCTTGCAGTAAACACAAAGCAATTGTTTACACAGTGATGGGTGCTGAATTTGCTGTCCCTTTAGAAATGATGGGTTGGAAAGTTCCTGGAACAGGAACATCTTTTAAGGAGCAGAAACCAAGGAACAAACTCCCCAGAGCCCCATGCAGAGCTAGCAGAGCACAACCAGGGCAAGAGGGCAGGGACTGGTCACCTGGGACAGCACATACGGATGTGGGAGCAGGGCTGGAAGACTGGTGCAAGTGCAGCACAGTGTTACCCTCTGCTGCTTCACCAGGCGTGCTGACACCTTAGTGCTTCTTCCTGCCCTACACACGTTCCCTTGATTCAAACCCGCTTTACACCCCTGCTACAGAGGGGGGAGTTGAATGGTCTTGACCACACGACTTTGTAATTGCTGCGGGTTGCCAAAACACAGCGCCTGTTCTTGCCAAGCAGCAGGGAGGGTACCGGCCTCCACGAGAGCCCTCCGTGGCGCAGGGTGCGCTCAGATGGGAGGCCATCCTGCTTCCCCCCGCCTCTCCCATCATCTCCTGGGCGCGCTGATCTATCGTGGAGGTCTGAATGAGCCACACCACGTTTACTTTGCCAAGCAACTGAGCAAAAGTTCCTGGGGAAAACTCTGCTGTCTCGGAAGTAATTAGACTAATTAGAGCAGTGATTATTTGTGCTCTCTCCACTTCGGCTCAACACTGGAACTAAGTGTATGTCTTAATTTGCCCTCCTTGAGTAATGCCGTCTGGAAAGAGGCAGCCCCTTTCTGCCTGCACAGCAGCTCCCTGATACCAACACACACACACACAGAGGTGAAATCTCCCCTTACTCTGAGGACTCCAGCAGTACAAGGGTGTTCCTGGTTCAAGTGAATCTGAAGGCAGTAAGCACAGTGAGTACGGGGCAGTCAGCAATGCTCAGGGAGCTCATGTTCCAGGCAGGTCCTGGTGGATTTCCATTCTTTATAATGGAAAATGTACTGTCATGAGAATGATCGCACAGGTCATAGGCAGGAGGGCAGCACTGGGCAGAGAAACAGCTGCATCCAAAGCAGCGTGCCCAGCAGGGCCAAGGAGCTGATCCTGCCCCTCTGC
>NDXB01011275.1:119709-178500 GCA_002631895.1 Agapornis roseicollis
TAGGGATGCTGGGGAGGGGCTCTTCATTAGGGACTGCAGTGACAGGACAAGGGGGAACGGGTTCAAACTGAAACAGGGGAGGTTTAGATTGGATCTAAGGAAGAAATTCTTTGCTGTGAGGGTGCTGAGGCACTGGAATGGGTTGGCCAGGGAGGTTGTGAGTGCTCCATCCCTGGCAGTGTTCAAGGCCAGGTTGGATGAAGCCTTGGGTGCCCTGGTTTAGTGTGAGGTGTCCCTGCTTATGGCAAGGAGTTCGAACTGGATGATCTTAAGGTCCTTTCCAACCCGAACTATTCTGTGATTCTATGAAAGCATTGTGATGTGATGCTCCCAGGTGCCATTACCCAGCATCCTTATGCTAAGAGAACTAGTGAAATTACTGCTGAAGCTCCCATTTCTGTAGCAAATACCCATGCTGTGAGTGTGGCAGACCTCCTTTGCTGTTTGCTTTCCAAGAGCATTCAGATGAACACCCAAAAGTGAATTTTCAAATCACTTGCCTGAATATTCATGAGGTTGTATATTCAACTGTGTCAAATAGAGGTATCTATGCTGGAAGTGCTTGCGCAGCCATCCGGGCAGGGAGAAAGCAGCCACCAGCTAGCTTATCTGACCAGCCACAGCTCACTGATGGAGCTCAGAGTGGCAAGTGGCTGAGAGACAGGAATTAGAGGAGGTGATGGATTTGTGGAATAATTTTCACTGGTGGACAAATGTGACAGATTTGCCACCTCTTTCCTTTTATTCTAAGGGCAGAAAAGGCCTGTGTTTGTCACACCTATTGTTCATCCAGGCTTCATTCACTCAGCTTCATGCACTGAAATGGCTGAAGTTCGCCCTGCACTTTGAGAAAGCTGTTTGGCTCCAGTTTTCAGGAATGACTTATGGTGTCAGAAGTGATGGCAGTCAAACAGGGAACAGGCAAGGTGGCCTGTTTGGTAGAGATATGGGCTGGCTTCTGCCAAACATAGGCTCTGTCAAGGTGTATCCAAGCCCCGCAGCAAGCGAGTCTGCAGCCACATTTGAAAACTCGGTTGGTTTGGTTTGGTTTGGGGTTTTCCATCACTGTTTGAGCATGAAAAAACACCTCTTTGAGCACTGAAATATTATCTTTTGTGCTGCTTTCTCATGATGCAAAAGGACAGGTGAGCACAGCAGCCAAACGTGAGCAACCTTCACTGGTGCTTATTGCATCCTGCTGCACTATTGCTGGCTTCCACTGCCGTTCTGCTTTGTTTCACTGTCTGTGAGCCAATCCCAACTGCAGAAATGTCTGGATCTTTCAGCAAGGTGAGGAGGAAAATGAATGAGTTGCCTTGCACCTCTCAGACCCGCAGTAACTGTGTGAGACACACAGACCCCTCCCTGCCCAGCCCTGGCCCCCCAGCAGGACAAGGCAATAATATTACCTTCCAATTTGATCTTGACTGCCATTAACTGATTTCAGAGCTCTGGCCCTTCCCTCTTCTTGAGCTCCTAACCAACCCAATCAAGTTCTGGCTGCTGGTTACAGGCAACCTGGTGGGGATAATTACATTAATAAGACTGACAGAGTCTGAAGGGACAGGGCCCAGCTCCAGGAATGTTTGAAAGCCTTTTGTGTTTTGGGGTGCTTCCTTCATCCCGCATACATGGTGCATAATCCATAGGGAAAAAATTCCACGAGAAAGGTAGAGCAGGACTATTTTACCAGGACTGCCACAGCTCAAACTTGAGGACACCATGGAACAGATATCCAGCAAGAAAGCAATTTCCAACGCACCCAAGGAGAGAAACTCAGAGACCACAAAATGAGTGTGTCCACTAGGAAAAGAGATGGGAGACTGTCGTGGCTTAAACCCAGCCAGTAACTCAGTACCACTCAGCTGCTCACTCACACACACAACACCCATGTGCCCCTCCAGGCGGGGTGGGGAGGAGAATCAAAAGAATGTAACCCCAAAGGGCTGAGATAAGAACAGTTCAATAACTAAAGCATAATAATAATAATAATGGAAATAAGGGGACAGCATGTAAAACTAAATGGGGAAAAGGAAAACAATAAACACAAGTGATGCACAATACAACTGCTAAGGACCCATTGACCAATACCCAGCCCAACCCCAGCAGCAATCGGTCCCTTCCAGGTAACTCTCCCCAGTTCATATACTGAGCATGACGTGCTGTGGGATGGAATACCCCTTTGGCTAGTTTGGGTCAGGTGTCCTGTCTCTGCTTCCTCCTGGCTTCTTGTGCCCTTCCTCCCTGGCAGAGCATGAGAGACGGAGAAGTTCGTGATCAGAGCAAGTGCTACTGAGCAACAACTGCACCATGGGTGTGCTACCAGCACTATTTTCAGACTGAAGCCCCAACACAGCAGTGCACCAGACACTAGGAAGGAGGAAAGTAACTGTTACAGCTGAACCCAGGACAGAGGCCAAAGGTATCTCCAACACCTTCATCCCTATGCAGAAAGCCATACAACCTGGCAAATAAAGCCAGGTTCCACACCAGTCACAGAGGAAAGAATTCCCTGCCATGAATTTTGATACCCTGAGTTGGAATTAGATGATCTTAAGGTCCCTTCCAACCCTAACTAGTCTATGATTCTATGATTCTATGAGTGCAGGAGCCAGTTCTGTAAGAGCCACCAGCAAAATCCCTCAGTTTCCTAGCAGCAAGAGTGTACTGCAACTGCATTTCCATCCTTTCTTTATGCCCATCTCCAACACTTCAGCTTTACAAGTGGGTATTTTCTGTCTGTTAGAATAATGGGAGCTCTTAACCACTCCTTGCTATCTCTCTCAGTGCTATAAAAGCAAAATGCAGCACCCTCAGCATTATTTTAGAAACGGGGAAAGCTGGGCACACCAAATAGATGTGACCTGTCAAAGACAAGTTAAAGGCTCAAGAACAGAGCCCGTGTTTTTCATCTCCTAACCAACAGCTCAGCTCGAAGGACAAAAGCTCACCCTTTGATAGCGAAAGACAATCATGTCCCCAGAAACCTGTAAGCTTTTGCTCTCAAGAGAGAGATTCTCTATTACAAAGCCTTTGCCATCCCTCAAATGGACATATCTACACTGCACTTGTAACCTGAGTTTATGCTGGTTCTAAATGGGACCTTCCGTTGTTTCCACCAGCCTTGCACATGTTTACACATAATGTCTACATTACACACTCCAGTGCAGCGTAAAACCACTGACCTGACATAGGTACCAGAAGCTTCTTGGTTTCTCAGAAGAGTAAATTAGCTCCAGTAGAGCTTGCTGATGCAGAAATGTAGTAAACATCTTAAGGTATTCTCATTTAATTAAGGCTTTTAGCAATAAAGCTTGTGAAGGATTAGGAATAGAAAGCAATTAGACTCTTGAGAGGCCTAGCTACTGGCTTTCTGAACTTCCATGGTACACACATAAGAGTGCTTGACAGCAGAAAAAAGGATAAGACCTCGGATACCAGACAGAAATGTTTTCTCTCTAGGAAAGAACACTCATTTTTGTTGATAGAATAACTATAACTGACCTTGTAGTGAATTATTTGATATTTTGGAATAGAATTACAGTGAGTAATAAAAATGTTTTGGCATCAGGCACATCTATAAGACACCAGTGCAGCTCGGCAATGCTTTGTGTGGCTTTGGGGTGAGAGTGAGTGACAGCCTTGGTGCTTCAGGTGACCTGTGGCACATGCAAGTTGTGGACATGTTTTACAAATACATGTGCAGACAGAATGGCCTAGTTACAAAAAATAACGTGTTTGAGGGACAGAAAAGAAGCTATTTCCAGATAACAAGGCTGCTGTTCTCTAAGCCTTTAAAATGGAGTCTGTTTGTAATCTTTCAGATGACAGTCACCAAGAAACTCCACATGGCTTACGTCTAACAGTGTTTCCCATAATAACCTTAAAGGCTTCCAAGGTATTTGACTGACCTACCTATACTGTGATCCAAAACTAGACTGATTCTAGTTCCCTGCAGAGCTCATTCCTAGCTAATTTAAGTAGTTCCACTTCCGGTGGCGAATGTCCACCAGCCCAGCTGAGCTTCAGACGATGAGGGCCATGTAGATCCGTATGCTGCACACAGAGCCTAGGTGTTTCTAGGCCATGGCCACATGCCAGCAGCACCAAGAGCTGATCTCAGTGATCTTCCTGAAAGCAGGCATTACACCACTACAGACTCCCAACACTGGACTTATCCCTACAATGACACTGCAGATACCCATGCACTGAACCTGCAGTGCAGTTCCCAGTGATGTGGGGAATCGCCAGAGAAACAAGACATCTCTTTGGAGCAGATGATAGGGATCACTGCCCTCTACAGAACGCGGGACTCAGCTTTCCCTATGTTGCTAGAAACACACCAGTCCTCAGTGAGGCAATCAGCAAGGAAGTGCTCTGGAACAGCACAGAGTGACTAGGCACGTTGAGATGGAAAGCCTCCACCAGCCAACCAAGACTGATCAACGCCAGGGGCAAGGCAACCTGCAGGGAATAAAGAGAAGGAACTAGGAGTCTGAAGCCATGCACAAAAACATGGTTTAATTTTGGAAAGTAACTATTTTGAAAGGCTCACAGATGGGGAAGAGTCAGTGCTGCCACAAGGCTGCATGGGAAACCCAGAAGGTAGAAGAGCACAGGAAGGCTGAAAGCCTCCGGTAATGATAACTGTAGAAGCAAGTGCAAGGTTTTTGTGATACCTCACATTACACCTATATACTCTCATATCAGAAAGATCTGGGTACAAAGTCCTCTGCCCCTCCATGCTGCAGGCACCATACAGAAACCCCAAAAGCACTGAAGGTGGCAACTTGAGGGGTCTTAAAACATCCTACTAATTCCTGGCAAAAGTATGCAGCAAGGTATAAATTTTCCAGAGGTTCTTTTAATGGGAAGGAAATAACTACATAGAGATGTAGAAAAAGCTACTGGAAGGATGCTGTGATAGTGTTTGATCCTCACTAGCAAGGAAAGTGGGAGAGAACTTGGCTAAAAGTGTGATCAAGGAATGACAGTAGTTAATAATCCTTAGAAGAACAAGGAAGGAAGAAAGCAAACTAAAGGCTCTGAGTTTTAAGGAAACAGACTTCAAGAACTTCAGAGAGCTGATTAGTGTTCACACTAAAAGCAGCTGAACAGAATAGGAAGTTCAGGAGGACGAATAGCTTCTTAAGTTAACTGATAGCAAGGTTGTGAGTTGAATTTATCCCTAGGAACAAATGCCAGAGAAGAACCAGGAATGATCAGGTTTGCTAAATCAGCAGCAACAAAAACAAGGAGGAAAAAGTGGAAAGTAGGTCATATTACTGAGGAGAGTATCACAGAACACAACAGATTACTGCAGACAAAACCAGAGCAAACAAGGCCCAAATGAAATACGACTAGTAAGGGAGATGAGGAGACATACTGTAAGCACTTCAGAAACAGGAGTTAGACCTTGGAAAGCACCAGTTTAGGAGTGAATAGAGAGAGAAAGCTCCTGTTAGCCAAAGGATTAATCATGATCCCTTACAAAAGTTCAAGTTCATTATCTAGCACCTAAAGTTCATTATCTAACAAAGGCATTATGTTGTTGCTAAATGTTTTCAAATCAGCCTGGCCTAAAGAAACTCATTCTGCCTCAGCCGTTCTCAGAGGTCTGCCATCTCAACAGGTCTGTGCCTCTGACATTCAGACAGGGTCGTTCTCCAGAAGATGAGAAATTGCAGACACAGTATTTGTTTTTAAACAGGAAGAAAGAGGAATCAGAGGATGAGAGACTTACCCAGCCCTAGAGAAATGCAAATCCAAACACAAAAGCATACAGCTTCGGAAAAGCCGGAAAACGACAAGGAGATAACAACAGCAAACAGATTTGTAAAGTACAAATCACGCCAACCCAGTCCAATTTCCACCTACAACAGATAACCGCACTGGGCAGAAAAGGGAGAAGGGGTAAAGATTTTATACCTACATTTCAGGAAGACTTCAGTCACAGACTCACGTGATTCGCAATCAGAAAGTTGAGCAAACATGGGCAAGATGAAAGCTCTGCCATGAAGTTTAAAAGCTGCCCTCGGGGGGCACTTCTCAACAGTTCATCGCTAGTCTGGAGCAGTGATCCAGACGGGATTTTGGGGGCATCTCCTCTGGGCCTGACAGTAGTCAATATTTTTATCACCAGCTTAAACAATGGGCTGAAACGTGTGATTATGATGTTTGTACGTAAGATGAAAGAGGCTGGAAATATTCTGGTAGAAAGGATTAAATTCCAAACATTCTTGACAAATTGGAGAAACAGGGGGAAACAGTTTGGATTTTTGGAAGGATCTACGCATGCTGATGAAATCCAGGAAAAAAACATTAATTGCTAAAAAAGAATGGGAATGAGTGGCTAGAGACAGATACAGAAGCAAAAGAACTGGAAGGCAGGGACCAAGATAGGCACCCTGTGAGCTCTACAGATAGACAACTGTAATTTAGGAGACACACACAATCCATGCCATAGTCCACTTGCTTCCTTGAAGACCTCAGCTGGAGCAGTAGAGTGTTCTGAGCACTGCTGTTAGATGCATTATTCCAAGGACAGTGTGGAGTTATTTGGAAGAGTCCAGAAGCAAGCACAAGAAGGCTGGAGGTCTGGAAACATGACCTGTGTGAGAAGTGGGATCAATCTCGCCTGCATTTGATGTTATTCTGTGATTTAGTGAAAGGCTGGAGGAACTGGGGTCTCTTTAGCCTTGAGAAAAGTTAACTGACAGCAGACATGATAGTTACCTTCAGATGTATAAAGGACAGTTAAAGAAAGGGAAGGAATATTTTTGTCCTTGTTCAATGTAGGCTTAAACTGCAGCACAGAACAGTATGGTTAAACACTGAAGAGAGCTCTCTAGTAGGGAAGCTAGTGAAGAAACGAAAGAGATTTTCTCAGGGAATATTTGCATCCTCTATCTCCATGGAATTTTAAAAGCAGGATGAGTTACAATGGGAATCACAGAGGTTACTCCTGGCTTTGTCAGGGAGATAGGTTGGATGGCTGCCCACATCCCTTCTGTTCTGATTTTCAGTGGTTTTCATGTTGTAGAGGAACACAGCGCTTACGTAAATCATGCTTTGCTAGCACCAAGTAATGCCCAGGTTTGGTTAATAAGGCACTGCCTTCCACTGAAGCTGATTTCCAGGTTACCCCAGGTTTTCTTTAGGGTGAGTGGTGCTTCATGACCTTCAAGCTTCATTGGCTTCTGTACTAACAAACGTTCAGTTGTAAATTCACTTTCACTACTCAACATCTCCTCCTGTTCCAACACCTTGCGAAGGAAGCAGGAGATACCCACCTCAGTGCTCAGTCTGGTAGCCAGGCTCAGCATTGTGTCAAGCAGGTAAAACACAGACAGGGCATTAAACCGGCACAGAGGTGCTGTGACTCCTTTATCAGTTGCCACGACAATTACAAATTAGATCAGGCTTTCATGCCATCTGGCTCCTCATGTTTCACCCTTATCACAGGGTCCTGGATTACTCTGTGCTCAGCTACTATCACTTTGTGGAGTTTTTCCGGCTTGAACCTTATTACCTCTTGTCTCTACCATTTATCTGTGGGACAGAGCTTCCAAGAGACCTCGCTGGCTAACGTTTTAGCAGGTGTTTTAGACGAGTACATAACCCCATCAATGCTCAAAAAAGACTGTCCCTTTTTCCCCAGGTTTGGCATTTCCTGCTCTCAATCTGCAGCCGCACGTTGCTGGATGAGCTCCAGGCTTTTCAAGCTCTGCTCCTGGTTCTTCTGTCATTATTTCTAGAAACCTACCGAGCTTCACTTGCTAATCAGTCATTCACTGCCTCTCCTGTGGCTTGTTCTCACCTAACTTCCTGTTGCAGTTTTAGCATAACATTAGCTCTTTCAGAAGAGAAGAGAAGGACAAGAATATATAGAATATAACAGTCTTACAAAGGGCGTAAAAGGAAGGGAGGTAGTCACTAGGGCTTATGAACAGACTGAAAGATCAGAGAGAAAGTTTGGGGGCTTCAGCTGAGCAGTGAAGGCTTCAGTGGAGACATCTAAGTCCGAGCTGAAAAACACGTCAGTGCAGCTTGTGAAGCAGTCCTAATGTAAGCCCCAATGAGTTGTTCCATGCAGGTACCTATTCCATGCAGGTACTGATCCCTCTCTGCTCACTTTAAAGGGAGTCCAGGGTGAGCTATTCACAGTCAGTGAAGCCATGTGGCATTTGGTTAGCTGAGTACTGCAGGAAGATGTATAATGTTACGGCAGTTCGCCTGTGCTCCTGCCCTAGGATCCAGTAGGTATACAGTTCTTAGAGGAAGGCAAGAGTATAGCCAGTGTCCTTTATTCTTCCAGAAGTAAGCAATATATATTTCTTCTTTCTCCAAAAATTCGTCAGAGAAAATTTGTTGGTAGAGTCTTGCCTGAAGTACATGTAATGTACTAGATGCGTAATCTGGTCTATGCAGAGGCCTATAGATAGTCTACTAGATGTCTAATCTAGCCTATACTAATTACTAGGTGTGTGGTGTAGTCTATGCAAAACCACCTACCTCAAGTAACCAGACAAGTAAAGACACAGGAAAATCCTACCAAGGATTTCTATCTCCACTGGTCCCTATCAGCCTGCTGCTCAGCCCACTGCAGAATGGTTCTCACCATGATGTCTTTGGGAAGATCTTAGTATCTGTTAGGCTTTTAATTTACCTACTGTTCTGAAACAGCAAAACCAGAATTGAAACAGCTGCACAAAATGGAATTCCTTTTCTCCACTGACAAGTTTCCCAAACCAAAGCAAACTCTCCCAGGATATTTTTGCTGGAGTGGCCGTGTCCTTGCTGGAGCTCTTCTCCCATTCGTGTTAGAAGAATTCTGCAGCTTTCCACATTGCAGCTGGCATTGCCATGCCACCATGTCCCCAGGCTCAGGGAGAAGAGCAACACAGTCACAGGGAGCAGGAGCTCAACTGCTCACTATGGGATTTGCCAAACTACCAACAGCCAACTCCAGATGCTTTCTCTATCACTGAAGGGTCTGAGAACCAGACCCCCAGATGATCCTGAGCTGAAGAAATGCTTCCTTCTGCACTGGTCTTTTATCTCCCTAGGAGTCTCTGCTAGATGGGACCAGACCTCTCTGATGGTCCACATGACACCCACAGTGCTTCAATGAATGCTCCATGTTGAAAATAGCCTTTCCAGGGCTGCTTCAGGGGAAAAGCCTTTGTTTTAAAAGCCTGCGAGCTAAAAACATGAAGAGAATTACTTTGGGAAGTTTTGAAGACTGAGGCAGGGGAAGGAGCTGAGCTCCTGCTGCTGCCTCTAGAAACGGCTCAGCTGTGTTACTGGTGGGGAAAGGCTGGAGTCTCCGCTCCACTTTCTTCTTTGTGATCAGAGTATCTTTTAAGACTTATAACAAATGATGCTGCCAGGAAATACTCTTCTGTTCAACATCAGGACGCTGCTGTTCTGTACAGGAGAGCAGAGCTCTCAGTTATTGGTCTGGGGGAAGAGCTGATTTTTCAGTTTGACAGCAAAATTGAAAAATCAAGTGGAAAAAAGGCTTTGCTTGGCTCGTACTGGAATATTATTTTTCTTGCTAAACAAAAACCACTGTTCCATTCAGCAGGAAATATTTCATACGATTCCAAATGAAATGTTTTATTGGGTGCACTTGTCAGAAAAGCCAAGAAAGTAAAAGGAGAGATGCACAAACACAGTATCAAGCCCAAGGACTGCAGCCTTTATTGCTGGAAGATCCTGTTCTTCCTTTGAAAAGTCATACCTCCCGGGAGGATCTAGCCACAATTGCACTTGAAATCCAGGAATGTCTCTACCCTGTTCTGCAGTACTGAGGGGAAATGAGGAACATCTGTATATTAAGAAACTGGCCCTATTCCTTGCTGGCTGCCAGTTTTAAATGCCCTCAGGACATCATTCCTGCTATGGGGATAAGCTGGCACATGAGCAAAGAGCTTACAATTAAAATGTATACTTATTTTAGGATTTTAATTTAAGCAGATGAATACTAAAGCATTTACAAGGAAGGAGGGTATCTATAATGCTTTAGTTCTTTTTTTCCCCAGTTTCTTTATCTAAGCAGAGGCAGAGAAGCATCAGCTTACCTGCTGAACTTCTGAACCTCTGTAAATGCAAAGTGGCTTAAACTATTATGAAAGAAGGTAAGATCCTGACTTCCAGTATGTACTTTACTCTTAGCTGGGAATTCCAAGGGCACAAAAGGGGTAAGAGAAGTTCCTTTTCTCAATCTAGCTGGCAAAGCAATGCATTTGTATTCAAGCCAGTTGAACAAACCCAAGGTAAAAGATTTTTTAAAGATAATTTGATATCTCAAGTATGCTAATATTGCCTCAAGAGAAATAATCAATAGGGGACAATAACAGCTAAGAATACAAGGGGACAGATATTGTAATACAATTAAGAGAGAACCTAGAGAATGAAAAGCCCTTAGAAGTACCCCCACAAATGTCAGTGTATAACTCTCCCCAGAGACAGTGAAACCTGATCTCTCTACCGCAGAAGGTGAGATGTGTTATTCTCTGTACTACAGGAAGTAAGTGACTATGGATGTAACCGCTATCTTGTGTTCCTCATTCACAATTTGAGAGCAATACAGATGTCCTTAAAAAAAGAACAAAAGTATCACAGAATAGCAGCAGCACAGTCTCAGTGGGCTGAGATGGGCCATTGTTAAACAAAGTAAACTTACCTTTCCACAAGGAGATGGACAGCGTGCTTGTGATTGCTGGCATACTGCATCTATCAGTTAACAGCAGAGCATCACTTAGACATCATCCTCGAGGATTTTGTGTGCTTGCTTGACCCAGCATCACAAACAGCACTGGCAAACCCTCCTCTGATGTGATGAGCTCAGGCAGTGGGTGGCCATCGTCAGGCAGCAGCACCAGGAATACAGCTCAGAGGGAAGAAGGGACAAGGTGGCTTCTGCAAGCCCTGGTCATATACTTAAAGGCTGGAAGGGTTCTCTGGAGGTCTCCAGTCCAATCTCCACTGGAGACAGAATGGACTTTGATAAAGATGCTCACGGACAAGTCTGGCGACTCTTGACTGGGAAAAGATCTCCTGCAGGAAACACTTTGAGGCTTCTGTTAGCTCCTGGTCTCTGTTCAGAGGAACTAACAAGTTGGAGGAGCTGCTGTGAGCAGGCATCCAGAAGAAAATCTCAACAATGGAGTCCACAAAGGGGAACACCATGGCATAGCTTATAGAAGAGAACAGGACTGCCCTGAAGGAAGCTTGAAGGACTCTGCTTTTCCCACCTCAACCCAGAGCAGCAGCTATTCAAGAGGTGGCAGCTGGAACTCAGGACATCTCCTATGTAAGAAACACATAAACACTGTTTAGGGTGGGCAGGGGACTCATTTGCAAAGCGGTTTTTGATGGACTCTGCCCTGTGCAGAGCTGACAAAGCACCTGGAAAGACAAATTCATTACCAAAGAGCTCCCATGGGCTTGCATGGAGACATAAATACAAGCCAGTTGAGTGATTCAGTAGGGACTCACTGCAGACATGGACTGTGATACCAGCCCTATTCCCTCTCTGCTAGCAGGTCAGTTTGCACTAAGCCCAGGTGAGAGTACAGGTATAAATAGGTGTGTGATACCTTGTAGTGAGGTTATCAAAGACCTTTCCAGATGCTACTGAAAATAATTCTCCATACTTAGCTGCTCTTTGGTGTCTGGACCCAGCAGCACAGAGAGAAAGCTTTTGCTTCACTGGACTGCAGCACAAAAGATATTTAATCACAGTACTGATGGAAGATGCTTCTCTTCTTGGAAAACTGCCCCATGAGTGAGAATAGACTGAAATGGGATGGGAAAAACCCCTTATCACTAAAGCAAAGAGATTTTTCTTTCTCTACCAGCCATGAAAAAGCCACAGAATCCAGTGAACAGCACAGGATGCTTAACAATTCCAGACTAGCACAGAAACCGCAAAGATAAGCCAACATATGGACCTTACATTTTGCCATGGTTTAACAGAGCTTAATTGGATCATCCATTTTCCCAATATTAACATATCAGGGCTGCTGCTAATCCCTTGGGAAGTCCTGTATGCTGCAGATTAAAGCACTTTTCACAATCTGCATGATACAGTTGGCTAAATAATATTAAGAAACGAAGCTGCCAAACATTTAACTGCTAATCTAATGTGATTTCACAAAGTCTGATGCTTTCTGTGGGTGCTGTTGAGATGCATGGACCCACAGGTAAACTCATCAAGAGAACATGCCCAAAAGAATCTAAGTGTTGCAGGGGATGCCTTACTTTAATTTAAAATACTGCTTCTTCACTGCTGCTGGAAGTGCATTATTGAGATTTATTCTAACAGAAAGCAAAACCTCTTTGAAGTATTGGTCCTTTCCTCCAAGAGTACATGCACTGCTCACAACAGACTACACCGCCGAGCTGCTTCTGGATCCTGACCAATGCTGACATTATTTCATCTGTTGGAGCTACATCCTCAGCACGAGCAATTCTTTATTTAAAAGCTGGCATCTAGATCAACATTCTCCCAAATTCAGGCATGTGGATGTGGATCACATGGATTCAGATCCTTGCCTGCCCACTGTCAAACAGCGAAAGGTCAGCACAGACTCTGGTGTATGACAGAATGGACAGGTCATCAGACAGCGTTAGTAGCAAAGCTTGATGAGAATCAGTTTGTACCATGTGAGCACTCAATTCATTTCTACAGTGGTTTAGGCCTATGGCCACCCTTCAGTGTAGGGTGATGATGGGTTTTTCCAAGTGACATTTAAAAAGAAACAAAGCTCACAGAAGAAAGTTAACAATAAAAACCATCTAAAATTACACAGGGAGGAGATCAATGAGCAGACCACTGAGGGGAATCCAATACTCTGAGGATTTAATTCTAATTAGTATAGATTTGTGGCACTAACTAGTCATTTCTCCTCCATCTCAAAATGTATCTTTGCTACAGATAATTACACTATGATAATTGTAAAGATTCCTCATATTGTTAACTCCTGTGGGTCTCTGCAGGGAAAACAGTAGGACAGGAAGCCAATATCATGGCCATACTACTCTGAAAATGTAGGCAAACAAGCCAGAAGAGAATGCAATTTAGTATCACAGACATTCAACAGCCTTGTGTGTGATTGCCCTTACTGTTTTAGACATGTATCCTGTAAATCATCATATTAATCTCTCTCAAGTCAACACGGCGGTAATAAATGAACAAATACAATACCCTTGGCTAATCACTGCACTGCCCTGAGCAGAGCAGGAAAGTGAGACTCTCAGGGTAGGGCTTCTTCCTGGTGACAATCACTGGAGCATGCTTCAGGGGAAGAATCCAGGCAGAGATGGATTAAAGCTAAGGATGTTCCCATGCTGGTGATTAAAAAAAAGGAAATCCTGCTAAGAAGTCACCAGAAACAAATGGAGAACACTGCAGAGACAGCCTCGTACTGCTGTGTAAAAAGTACATTCACCTCTTTAACTTCGTNGGATGTTCCCATGCTGGTGATTAAAAAAAAAGGAAATCCTGCTAAGAAGTCACCAGAAACAAATGGAGAACACTGCAGAGACAGCCTCGTACTGCTGTGTAAAAAGTATATTCACCTCTTTAACTTCGTCTGCAATCCCCATTTCCCAATCTCAGGAAGACAACTATAAAACTGGCAAGACAACATAGAAGAGGGCAGCAGAGCTGATGGGAAGTACGAAAAGACACCTGTGTAAGAACGAAAGAGGTGAATAGGCTATGATCCTACAGCCTGGAGGAGAGGTGACCGGAGTTTGTCATCTCTTCCAGGAAGAATCCTCGACTACCAGCTGGCAGGCTCAAAACTAGCAGAGAGAAGGAATGTCTCCACACTGCTGGAAAACATGTTCAAAAGGGCTTGCACGGTTTAATGGGAGAGAGAGACCGCCTGTGCTGCCCACCCAGGCAAAAGAAGCCCTGAAGAAACAGGCAGCAGGCACACAGCCTCAGAGAGGATGAAAAGAGAAAGACTGGCTTTGGGACCAGACAATACTACATGGAGTTTGTTTGCATCCAGGAGACTTCAAAGGTTTCTGGAGTCAGAGCAAGACTGATAGAGAAAAAAGAGAGGGGAGGAAGGAGATTTGTTAAAAGTACTTTCACTTCTGTTCTGTCTCACTCTGGAGTTCTCTGGTTTGAAAACGCTCATTGTTCCACTCGGATGGCTCCTTCCTTTGTTCTCAATATAAGCATTTTGGTGTTTGGGGCATGCATGCTCAAAGGCGATAGTTCAGGCAGATCCAGCAGAAAGCTCTCTTTGACCGGGGCTCTTCACACATCCCCACTAAATTTTTCAGCATCAAGGTTTTTACCTGTCTTCCGCTGAACTTCCTCAAGGGATGGCCCAACCAACAAATCAATCACGTTTTAGAACAGTATCTTCAGAGCTATTAAAATCACCTGCAGGAGAGTCTGGCAGGCCTCCCACTATTCACAGCAGTGCACTCTACAGCCATTCCAAAGGCTCCTGCACAAAATAACTGGGCTTACTCAACATACGGTTGCACCTGCACCTGTCCTCTTTGCATCCTTCCAGATGTCATCAGTAAGTGAATTAGCTGACACCCACAGTGTATCCAAAAGAATAGCTTAGTGGGACCGAGGTGACATCCAAAAAGACAGATGCTAAGAGCACAGTGACTTACTGGGTTTTTCTTTCCATAAGCATTGAAATCTGGTTAGCGGGTCACAGTCTGATCCCCATCCCTTAGCTAATGCCTCTTCCAGTACATTCTGCACTACAGCCCTTTTAGATGATTGATTATTCGATGGCAAGAAGAGCAGTCATGCAGGCATACTTCCTTTTAGAAGGAGAAAGCTGAGCTGGGCTGTATTATTAGCTAGAAACATTATCAAACCTGAAGAACAGCTCTAGGAGCCAGAAACCTTGACAGTGTCTTCAATTTAGAATGAGGTTTTGCAGCAGCCCCACCAGACGCTGCCTCAAAACTGGAGGATGCTCCCATTCTGTCTGTGAGCTGACAGCATCCATCCTCTCACACACGTTGCTTCTCCCAGCCTGTTCTGGTGCAGGGGCTTGCACTGCAGCTCTCCTTCCCTATGTCGTCTCCTGCCATCCTGGCCTTCCTTCCTGGCCACCTGCTCCTTCAGCACTTCCTCACCCAGCAGACAGAAACCCAAGGGCAGGGCAGAGAGCCCCAGGACACGGTCTCAATCCCGCTGTGGTTGCCACCATTCAGCCCTTCATTTCAGCCATAGGAGCCCCACTCCCTTATTTCTCATCCCCCTTGTTACTCTTCTCACATGAACAGCCCGTTCCATCCAGAGAAATATGCTGTCGGAAAAGCACCAAGACTGCTCATGACAACAAAAGCCCTCCTCTGGCTTTAGAAAAGCACTGGGGAAAGAAACCCAGTACTCAGATGCGGCTGCGATTCACCCTCCCTGTTCTGCACTGCAGGAGCTGCCCTGCTGCCCTGTGCTGGCCGGCTCAGTGGCACAGAGCTCTGCCTCCACACAGGAGGTACCGCTGGGCTCCGTTCCCTGCAGCAGTGATGCATCATGCTCAGAACAAGCACCACTTCTGAAAAGCCTTCATCTGTCAGTGGCATCGATCTCCTGCAGCCTTTTGATTTACTTGTTTAATTGAGCTGTTGGAGACAGGACCTCAGCGAGGCTGTGTCCACTCCAGCATTTCCCCTCCAGGCATGTGACTTCCCAGCACCTGGTGGGATGTGCTGAGGCAGCATTGCTGACATTAAGTAATGAGGAGCTGCATTATTAATGTGACCTGCCAGGCAGGCAGGCAGAGAGGATCCCAGTGCAGCAAGTTGGAACCTCCTTGGAGATGCACTGGAACCTGTGGGGCTGAAGAAACCTGTTTCCCACTTTAACAAAATAACCCCAACCAAGCCCCTGGGAAACGCTGCTACCAAGGGACAGCAGAACTGGAAACCAGTGAAGGAGATTTAGTCACATACCACTACTGCACTATGGTTTAAGCCATTTCAGAAACTGAAGCAAATGAGTCTAGGTACTAGAGCCATAGAATAGCTCGCACTGTAAGGGACCTTCAAAGCTCACCCAACCCAGCTCCCCTGCAATGAGCAGGGACATCTTCAATTAGATCAAGCTGCTCAGAACCCTACAACCTGGCCTTGGAAGTCTCCAGGGATGGTGCATTCACCGCTTCTCTGGGCAGCCTGTGCCAGTCCTAGAATATCAGCGTGGAAGTCCTTGTTGGAGGCTCCTGGTGTAGCATTTTGTGATCCTGGATAGTGCCAGTAAGATAAAGATGTGTCCGTGTCTCTAAAAGAGACTGACTGGGCTCATATATTCACTGGAGACTGCAGGTTCCTCACTAAGCAGGATGTATTTCAAACGGTATTCAAGGAAGTTAATCTTCTTTTGCCTTCCAAACCCTCCTGTTTGGATCCTAGGTGGTGCATGCGATTTTACAGCGTTTTAATGAAATTCCCATTAAAAGAAAAAGCAGAAGCTGAAGTATGTCAGGATCTTCCAGCCCTTTTACTGGGCTGCTGCATTCACAAAACAGCCGTGCTGCTAAATTCTCTGTCCATCCTGACTTCAACACATGGTCTCCAACACTGAGGCCTGCTCCCTGCTCTGAGGATGACGCCTGTTATTCTGCCCCAGCAATTCCAGGCCCATAGCCTTTCGTACCAATGTACGCTTTATTCTCCTCCTAGCCACGGCACAATGTCTCCCTGGAGTGGCCCTTTGCCACGCTCATTTGTGGACCCTAAATAAATCTTCCCTATTCTTCGGCTTCCTGAGAGGACACAGCTACTGAGCAAACAGGAGAGGAGCGTGAATTCCACCGCTCATCAGCCAGGGTAAATTCCAGCTGCACCTTGTAAACAGGCAAACAAGACCGGAGCGCCTGGGAGAAGCGCAGCGAGGCAGCAGGGCGCATTCTAACCTTTCAGCTGAATTCTCCGTGTAGCACAAGCAGGAAACAAACCCACACTACCCAAGGAAAATCCAACTTGAAGCATCTCACAAAAGCAGACCCTCCACTGGAAGCCTGTGGCGCTGCCATGTCGAACAAAGCTCTGTCCCACTCTTGAGGGCGAAAGCCTCTAACCAGCATATTCTGGGAGGCAGAGCTCTGGATCTGCAGTATTACATGCTCCTTCAGGCTGGATGCTGACCCTGTAATGCCCATAACTCCCCAGGCCCCAGAGTTTTGGCTCTTTCTAAGTATGTTTTGGTGTGGGAATCCTGAATATGGGCCGTATTGCACTGAGGAGCTGAAGCCCAGTATGACACCTCATGTATTTGGACCTCAGCATCCTCATCCTGAGGATTGTAACCTGAGGCATTCTGCTGTTTACCATTAAACACAGCTAGTGTGAATAGCCAGTCGGCTGCTCTGATGTGCTTGCTCAGGGCAGTGGTATACACCAGGCACTTTCCTTCCCCTTGGGAAGTCACGCTCCAGTGTCCTGTCCAGTGATAACGCAGTCCTCCAGCTGTCCTCTCGCAGCCAGCTCCAAATCCTGCCTCCTACAGCAGCACCGGGCATCAGATCAACTTTCTGTGCTGGAAGGAACAAAGCATCATGCAAGGAAGTGGGAACAGTTTGGGGTGATTAAAGTTATTACTGGGCAGCTCAAGAGAGCACAGGGATTTATCAGCTGGCAAATGTTGGATTAGGAGGTCTCAGAGTTACCCACTCCATGCCAAGAACCTCTCAGGCCATATGCTGAAAGCACTTGGGCAGAGAAGGATTAATTGAAAGCAGGCTTGTGCAGTAAGTTGAAGTGAAAAATCACTCTCTAAATGAGGGAAGATCCCAGGGACTAAACAGAGTGATTATAGAGGCTGGTGCTTAGCCTTTAATTCAACAGATTCTGGATTTTCTCTTTATTCATAAGGCTAAAGCTAGCCCTCCCCTCACCCTGGACACAGAGTAAATTAAAGTTGCCAGAACCCCTCAAAGCCTGGAGCAGCCAAACTAACGCTCCAGTGTGTGAGGCAGAGGGGCTGCTCATGGAGACAGTGCGGCCTTTTGCAGTCTGAAGAAATCAGAATACATTTCTATCTATCTATCATCAGGCTTGAAAGGGCCTGAGAATTTGCTGGGTGTTGGACACAGGGTCAGAAATCGCAGCAGCACTGCTATTGGTAGGGGCTTGGCTGTGCCACGGGTTAGGTAGAACTGCTGAGGAAGGCAGGGAAACCTATGGTAGGGATTCCTGGTCCCTGTGGTCTCACTTCTAAGCTGTGTGGTGTTCTGCGTTGGTTCTGTTTCAAGTTGCTGAATATGATGTGATTTTCCAGTCTACGCTTCCTGGAGGCTCCCACACTTATGGGGGCTCGGGGAGGTGGAGGGACAATTCATAGAAGAATCCACTGCCCTGATGGCACTGCTTTTCCATGGCTAAGTTCCATGTGATGCAGTGACAGTGGCATAGATGCATTGACTAGCACATGGCTGGCTAGAATTAGACCCTGCCCTTAAATTAGCATCCCCAGGTTCCCCACTGCTGGCACTGCAGGTGTCATACTGATATTGTGAGTGCTCATGAAAGACTGGCAAGGAAGCCCTGTGAAATCACTGCACTCTGTTTCTGTGCACCAGGCCTCTGGGGTTCAGACTCCAACAGATCAATCCAGCCCTGCAGTCTCAGAGCTTCCTCAAAGGAGCATGCCCAGCCTTTTGCAAACACCACATATGCTTTATCTCTGTCAGCCCACATCAGGGATGAACAGGAATGCAGATCCCAAAGGTCCTGGAGTGCAGAAATCTTGACTGCTGCAAGGGCCTGCCTGAGAGGATCTGGATTCGCACACAGCACTGTAGCACTGGATTTCCAGGAAACTCCTTTCTTTTTTCCCCTCAGGCACAGGCTACTCAGAACACTCTCTGCAAGGAGAGAAATGGAGCAGAGACCCCGGTTTGAGGACACATGGTCCTAGGAGGCTAAATGCCACAAGCCTTTGGCAGGGTCTCCTCCCACTACAGCTGGTATCACCAAGCCTGTGATGCCAGACAACCCCACTGGCTTTATCTCCATCTCCCTCAATTGTCCCAGCTGTAACACTGGGCTCATCACAACCCTCCCTTCCCCACAGCCCTCGTCCTTGGCTCCGCTTGTGCAAACGCCGGGCAACCAGCCTGTCACCAACAGCACCAGTTGATGGGCTCTGCAGCCCTTTCCTGCTGCACAGATTCCCAGCATGGGTGTCTGCATTCAGGCAACTGCACGAGGGCATCATTTTAACAACTGCAGGCAATGGCTGGCTCCCCAAGGAGAGGGTGAGGCACACTGCAGGAGGGTGGGATGCTCAAACCCTCCATCTCAGGAGTCCTTTCCTTCTTGTAATGTGCTTACAGCCATCCACAAGTTCTATCCTACTTCATCCTCTCTGGAAAATCAATGTCTGGTCTCAGCCAGGTCTTCACTTCTACCCATTCCCCAGCTGAATGGTTGTTACCCTGTTCTGAGCGCAGGGGCTGTGCACAACAGGATGGGCAGGATTAGGCTGTGGTTTGACCACCCTTCTTTTTGCTGGCTGCTAGACTTACTAAGCCATGGTGTGTGCTCAGCCACTGCTCACACTGCAAAACCCTTCTGTTCAAGGGCTTTAACGAGCACCATGTGGAAGGACTTTGCTTTATTAAACTAGAGATTTAGGTCAAAAAGAGTCAAATAACTAATTCTCAAAGCTCTCCATCCTCTTATTGAATTCCTGCCTTTAATGCCATTTGTCTCTCCCTTTCTATTCCAGCCAGCCGATCACAGCGTTTCTGATTACACGGGGATCTCTGCTAGGAGCCATCTCTTCACACGTCCCTGGGCAGAGGTTCTGCAATGCCAAATGGAATTAAGCCGGCATTTTTTTCCAGTGACGGGAAAAGCCAGAGGGATTCTGAGAACATCCTGAAAGGTTCTGACCCTTCTCTCAGACATGAAACACGGAAACCTCCACTGGAGGAAGATGAAGTTTCTGGCAACTTAAATGGGAGCATAGCTACACAAGCACTGCACCTCAGAGTAGCTCTTTAGGGGATCTGCTACCATGAATACTTGCTGTCTGGCTTCTCAAAGCACTTTCTTGCTCCATCACTGGTTTCTTTGGCCTTTGCCCTTTAGGTACAGCAGCCTCCAATGCTGTGTCTGCCTACAGGTCTAGGTTGGTGAGGCCTTTGACATATTTAACCTTCTGGTGTTACTTTTAAACCATATTACAGATGCTGTAAAGTCACCTCGAGGACTGTAAGGAGGCAGCAGAGTAGAAGTAGTTGCTCTTCATCACAGCCTAAACCCTGAAGCTCTCTACAGGTACTGAGTGGGTTTATTTGCATCAAGAACCTTCCGGTGCCATTTCAGGTGGGAAAGAGGCAGCTCTGAGGTGTGTTTGTCAGGTGAGGAAATGAAGTGTCTCGGTCAATGGACAACTCATGGGAACCAAAGCACAGACTTGTAGCACAGTGAAAGTCCAAGTCCATGAAGGCACCCCAGGCCACTGCAGCCACGCAACTGGCATTACAATCCAAATCAAAACAAAACAGAAACCACGGAGAAGCAACTAAAACCACCCAACTTCACAAAGTAACCCAAAGGGTAGATATGGCTGCAGCAGACAAGGTGCAAGACCTCTTTCGGGGGTGTTACACAGAGGATTAATGAGCCAGAGGACACCTGCATGCAGGGACAGAGGGCAGGTTATGCACAAGGCTGTTTCTACCCTGGCATTGCTCAGCTCTGGTAACTGCTGCACCCCGAAAGCCTTTTGAGGATGAAACCCCTGTGTCCAGAGCTGTTGCTTCTCAGGGACTACAGGGTGTGTAACATCCATGACAGACGTTTATTCCCCAAGGAGTCGGAGGTTTTACCAGCCTCCCTTTGTTCTCCTCTTCATATTCACCATCATCACCACCAAATCCTGACCAAAACAACAACTCTGATTGGAAAAACAGAAAACACCAAACATATCTTCTAATTTTGTTTCTCTCACAACGTTTCACAGTGCTGTAAGTAATGTTACATTAAAAGTCTTGTTCATCTGATCTTATTTTTATTGTAACAGATTTTCTGTTCATCCAGTTAATGCTGTTTGAAATAAACCTGGTCCCGGGAGCTAATTGGCATCGTGATATGAAGTTTGTGGCTCACGCAGCAAAATGCATCATTTCAGTATCTGCAAGAATAACACAAATCCCTGCACACATTTCATCCTAAAGGCCGCAAAATCTGCTCACAGTGTTCTTATCTCAGTGGATTAGCAAGTTATCAGGCACCGTCACTATCATCTGAATGGAGATAAGGTGCAGCAAATCCTTCCCTCCTGCTCTCTGACACACAATATTGGCACCAAATAGGAAGCCTGGGAGCAGAGAGTAATCAGCAGTCCGCTGGGGACCCTAAGCTGAATATGAATACATTTAAAGACACAGTCAGCTCCCTGCACAAAGGCAGAACAGCCTTTCCTCTATTGATCTGTAAGGCAGACACTGTACTGAGTATTAAGCTATTAGTTGTCAGGATGGTGCATGTGTAATGTAACATATTAGCATCTTACAAGAGCTGCTGTCAAGAAAAGCGAGAGTAGAACAGATCCAGCCCAGGCACTGTAGGCATCCTCCACACCATGTACCAGGTTGCTTTGGAGACCAGTGTTGGTCTTCAAAACAGAACATACTGGCACAGAAATGAGACAGCCCAGATGGCTGTTAACAGCCAGGAGCAGCCCTACTGCTTGTCAGTCTTGTGCATGGAGGCCTTTAAAGCATGCAAAGTATATTAACAGCGAACGCAGTAGCTCTTGGAGAAGCTAAAAGCTGTCTTGCCCTGTGGAAAGTAACATCCAGGAATGAAATCTCTCTTTTCTAGCTCTTCACAGGCAAATCTTAGGGCCCAGCTATTACCACAGTCACATTTGGAAGCTGCTTACTTGCATTCCCTGAGATGCAGCCCAAAGTAAAGGGGCAGACAGCATCCCTATGACAGGCAGACGGCAGCCTGGCAGTTTGTGGGGCTACTTACAAGGCATTTGGATGTGGCCAAGCCTTCGCTGCTGAGTGTCTACTACACACCCATTCATTCTCCCAATTCCTTTCCTCAGCTAACTCCACTAGCTGTTACTAAAATGCCTGTCCTCTGAAGCAGAAGTGCTCAGCATTCCTGGCTTTTCCCTTAAATACATCCTGGTGTTCCCAGTGTTCTTCCTCAGCTGGTAAGACCTGGCCAGGTTGGCAAGCTCAGTTCCACTGCATTTCAAGACACAGACCTACAAAGACGCACTGCCACATTTTCCTACTTTGTATTTCTTCTAGTACTGCATGATCTATCATCATCTGATTACTGCTGCAGAATTAAGGTTTTCATAGCCAGTGAAAACAGATGGCACCTGAAGTTTCTACCATACCATATACTTTTAGACACTACCTCAGTTTAAAATCTTAGTCAGACCTTAGACTTTTGGGTTGTTACTATCATCTTTACATCTTTACTCACTTCTGTCTATCCCTCTGGGATCAGGCTAAGGCTGGTTCTGCATCCTTACTTCTGTAAGAAGCTGATTTTTTGGTAACATTTGGATTTCCTGATGAGCAGTGGCACAGACCCCACGAATGTCCTCATTCTGTTCTGGCCTGCAACATGGAGGTTCATATTTATGTTCTGAGCATATGGGTCCTGAGCCACCCTTATATCATGCTTTTCTGATTATATGTGTGATTGCTACAGTATAGGCACAAGATTCCACATGCCTGGTCTGTACTTTATGACTGTTATAACTCACCGAGCCAAGTCTAATTTCACTTATTAGATTTACAGTTCAAGAACAGAGATATATTGGTAGCAAAAGCCTATCCAAAAGTGTCATTCAGTGCTTCTGGGTACCCATCTCTTCTGTGTTCAGATAGGTGGAATATGCTACCAATATCCCACCTGCACAGAAGTATCATTTGGACAGTGGGAATTCACAGCAGTCTGCCTTTACCTATGTCCTGCTCTATGCTGCAGTGAGGAGCAGCTCAGCTACTGCAAACAGCCAGCATAATCCTGCAGACCGTCTTTGCAGCAACACTGCCTTTTATCTACCTGCTGCATGTGTCTGGTGCTACATTGCACAGTAACACTGCCCTGATGGACCAGCCCTTCCAGTCTCTCTTACTTAACCTAGGGCTCTGGCCAGCCATTCAACTTGCTGAATGATGGAGGTCTGCAACCTCCTGTCCTTGAGCTGTAGCCAGTGTCTCTGTCACTTGTTCCCTCTGTGTTAAACCCATGTATGTTTTAGAAGATAAGAACAGCTACAACAAAACCTGTCCCCAAACACCCTCATTTGAGAACACTGACAGTATTCAGTCCACAGACCTTTGGCAGTACTGGGAGCCCATAGCATGGGCGAAAATTGTTCCAATTGATCTGAGAGGGACTTTTTACAAGAGCAGGTAACGACAGGCCAAGAGGAATGGCTTGAACCTGCCCCAACAGGGGAGCCTGAGCTGAGCTCTGAGGCAGAAGCTGTTCCCTGGGAGGGTGCTGAGGCGCTGGCCCAGGGTGATGGCCCAGAGAAGCTGTGGCTGCCCCATCCCTGGCAGTGCTCAAGGCCAGGTTGGACACAGGGGCTTGGAGCAAGCTGCTCCAGTGGAAGGGGTCCCTGCCCGTGGGAGCAGGGGTTGGAGCTGGAGGAGCTTTAAGGTCCCTTCAACCCAAATCAGGCTGGGAATCTACAACAGATGAACATGAAGTAAAATAAAGGCTTCTAACACAGAGAAGCAGAAAGTGTGTACACAGGAACTAGGAGTAGAGTAGTGCTGGAAGATTTCAATAGAGCTTTGTTGCTTTCTCAGATGGAGATATTATCAGATAGAGTATTCCTAGGTTATACCGAACCCCACTATCAAGTGAAGAGGAACAGAAGAACCAGTCACAGGCAAGTAGTTATAGAGGAATAAACTTTTCACAGCAAGAACCACCTTGGATGTAATCAGGCTGGCTTTGGGTAACCATAGCATGGATCTGCCAGGCTGAAATTCAGATCTGATCTGTTCAGAGTGAGGGCAACACATTTGGTATGTCCATTTATCACTTCTGCAATGGTGCAGGTTTGAATTAGTGATCTAGTGATATGTCTTTAGCTGTTCCTCAGTATCATCCAGTGGCCAGAGCTTGCTCTCTTCTATATCCACCATTTTAGCTGCTCTTTCCACTGCTCTAGCAGTGACCTGTAGCTAATTTCACTGTTACTGTCCTCATCACAGGGGTGCTTCTCTCTTTGTTGTTTGTTTTGGGGCTTATTGTAACAGTTACAGTTCATAGAACCAGGCCAGTTTGCTCAGGGGCTCTGAACCCTGCTAAGGCTTTCCCCAGTTCCTCCTGGATCTGCTGTAGTAATGGCAGCTCCTGTCTAAATACCACCCTCTTTTCTGTGCTGCATCTTCTCTCATCTCAAAAGCAGCAGTCATCTGACTCAGACTGATGTGCTGTGGAGTATATTTCATGCTAACTAGTTATGCTGAGTCCATTAGGACTATTCATAAAGCTGCTCACTGGCCTGCAGACAGGCTGCACAGCCTAGCCTCTAATTCAGTCCCGCAGTAGCTCTGCTTGTTTGCCAAAACAACCTATCTGCCTGAACACTGGCCATGCCATGCACTCACGGCTTGCATTCAAAGCATCCTATTTGAAATGGTTTAACCTTCTTTCCACATGTATTTGTTATGATTTTCCAGTCCTATTCTCTGGTATTCTACTCTGCTGTACTCCATTCCAATCTGGATTATTCCATTAAACTTCCAGTTTCTCTCTACTTATGATTCAGTACAAGCTGCTAGATTTTAAAGACATCTTGGGAGACGGTTCAGGTGAAAATATTGTCTGTCTGAAGCAGATTCATGGCCCATGCAGCTCAGTAGTTTACCTCTGATCCCCCAGCAGGTAGGTATGAAATAAAATGCTGCATGTGAAGATCTTAATCCTAATCCTAAGAGTTTAAAATGGATTTAAGCCTTGCAGCATGCAGTTTTATAGCTGTTCCAAAATGCTCTTAACACCATCTGCGATAACTGGGGTTATTCTTAGTTTTCATATTTATTCCAGTCTGGGTTTTGAATGCAGTTTATCTTTTGCCTTCCATAACCTCTTCTGAAATGAGTTCCACATTTCAATAGTCAAAAACCCCTCGTCTGATTACACAGGTGTCTAGTCTGTGCTCGCCTCCTTGGTTGGTCTTTTTATCAGTGCAGATCTAGTCAATACAGTCAGCAGAGCATGAGGTGTGAGTTATCTCTGCCACAAACTGGTATTTATATCTGGTCAGATGAAACGCTCCCTGAAGTTGCGTATTTCCCCCTACAGTCTTCAAGCAGAGCCTGCAGTAGCCAGCTCAGGAGCAGATGTCTGTGCCTCAGATGTCTCTAAGCTGGTGGAGCTGAATCCCACCTCAGTGTGCAAAAGAACATGGCATTTCATCAATTCTGGATTTGCCGTCTCTCAGGTTAATTGAAAAATAGGTTTCTGCATGTGTCATGAGGCAGAGAGGACTCATCTGTACCTGCCTGCTTTCTACAGACCTTTTCTTAGTCATCTGTTCACCATAGGAGTAGCTCCTAATCTTTTCCAGACCCTTTTAGGGGGAGTTTCTGCAGGTCTTAATCACTCCTGGTGCACCCTGGACACATAGCCTTTAAAACTCCTGTTATGCTGCTACAGGACAGGTACAAGATCAAATCCCTTTCAAACACCCTTATTTGCTTCTCTAGATAGAATCACAGAATCCCAGCCTGGCTTGGGTTGAAGGGACCCTAAAGCTCCTCAAGCTCCCACCCGTGCCACAGGCAGGGACACCTTCCACTAGAGCAGCTTGCTCCAAGCCCAGTTGCTCATAGGAGCTGTGCTGTAGACACCTGACTCTAAACCTCTATGTCTAACTGCCAGCACCCTCTTAGTCTGTTGGAACTTGTCAGTTTGACGAGCTCCTTCCACCACCGCAGCACACAACCGAGCCTGGGCTTTAACTGGAGTGCTTTGTACTCCGGATGCCTTCTCAACCCCTGGGCTCTGCTGTGCAGAGCTCGCTCCTCCTGCATCAGGCTGCAGGTTGTCGGTCACCCTGAGGATTAGCTCCGGAGGTCGGTCAGCTGCACACCCAAGGGAGCATGCAAGCAGGCCCTGGGTCTCTCATCCTGCACCTACAGGGTTCTCATACCTGGCACCAAGCAAAAAGAGGCACAAGTGATGCTGGTGAAGCACGTACACTGCGTGCAGCCCTATGCTCTGCCCCTCCTGTAGTAAATGTCAATGAGACTTTAAACAAACAGGCAGCTTTGCCATTAATATACAAGAAGCCAGCTTTAACGTATAGCAAATGAAACAGCAACACTGCCATGCCCTTTCTTTAGTCTTCTACCTTTGTCACAGACAAGCTACTGAAGCTGGAAGAGAGCCTTGCTTCTCTCCCACTTTCTCCTTATTCAATTTGCCAAGTATTGATTCTCCTTTCCTTACTACCAGCAGAGCTTGAAATTAATAATTTCTATCTTATTTTGTCACTTGTGTGTCATCGATACTAGCAGGGCCAGACAAGAGGACAAGCACAAACATTCAGGGAGATGAAAGTTAGTGAGGTGGCACAGAATGCAGCAGCCTGGGATCAGTGAACAGATCGTGGAGCTTATCACAGAGTCTTCCTGGTGAGAGGTTGGACTTTCCTCACTCACTGGATGCTGGGGAGGTGATTTACTGCAATTCCCTTAGGGTCTGGCAGGTCCCAGTCCCAACACAGCAATGAGAACGCTTGCAGGGTGAGACTCCCTGCATGCTCATGATTTTAACAACTGCAGTTGCTCCATTGATGTCCCTGGACCTTCAGGAAAACCCACAAAGAACTGTGAACAAGCATTTCCATTGTGACCTCCAGTTGCCTTCTTTCCATAGAATCCCAGCCTGGTTTGGGTTGGGAGGGACCTTAAAGCTCCTCCAGCTCCAACCCCTGTGTGGAGGCTCCATTTGCTTTGAAATGATGCTGGAGAGAATACCAGCTTGTCTGTGGCACCAGCTTCTACCCATTTCCATGTAAAAGTCTTCACCCAAATCTTACGGATGCACATTCTGCCATCTGTGAGCAAACTGTAAAGCTTCACAGCTTATTCTCTAACAGAGAGAAGATGACTTGCAAGCTGTAAGGAAAACTAGAGCCTGAGCTGAATGAGAACCTGTGAGAGCTGGAAGCTGAAGGAGCATTTCTGACTCTACCCAGCACCTGAAGACCAATAAGCATATGTAGCCCACATGAGCTGTGGGCTATGTCAGGTTTCAGTTTCTGCTGGAGTCCATGTATGTAAGAGCTGTGTTTGGAATGAATTCGACTCTGTTTCAGTCTGATTTTTGCCAGGTATGTTAGA
Source organism: Agapornis roseicollis (assembly GCA_002631895.1). NCBI lineage: Eukaryota > Metazoa > Chordata > Aves > Psittaciformes > Psittacidae > Agapornis > Agapornis roseicollis. The sequence continues at coordinate 147,066 of NDXB01011275.1, forward strand.
GTTCATATGGTTTGCATGATTTCTCCAGATCTAGTTGCTCCATCTGGGAGCAGATGTGCATGAAGGAGGCATGCATGAAGTGGGTGGGCATCACAGGTCTCATGTCTGGCTCCAAGGTGTGGTGGAATTATCTCTCTTACATCAACCATCCGCCTGGTAGGTGCATATTAGTACTGTGTGGGCAAAACTCCCTTATGGCCCTGATGGAGGCTGGAGCTCACCATGCAACCCCAGCCCAGGAAAAGGAAGGGACATCTCTGACAAGCAGTTAAGATGGAACTTACCCTACTCAAGGGTAGGTATCCACTGCGGTCCCCCCACCCTCTGATGCCCCAGCAATGAGTCCAAGCCACATTCTCACTGGAGGGGAGAAAACCCAAGCAAACAGGCAGATAGGGTGCACTGAATAGCCAAGACAGACTCAGGGGGTATCACAACTGCAGGGTATGCCTAGAAGCACATGCCCATGGCACAGGCCTAGTGAGAGAGAGCTTTACTGGGGGGTTCACTTCCTGATGACAAAACAGTCATCTAGGAAAAGAGGTTAAATAGCCTCCATTTTCTGGTCTTTTCAGCTACATCCAAATGCTGTAGTAGAGTGGCTTAGAGCTCTTCTCATCCTACAAGCACAGTGTGTGGGCAATGGTTTGGTAGTAACGTATGGCTCTGGCTTGTTCCACAAAATGGTAGAGACACACCAAACTTTTCCTCTCTCCTTCTGTCTTTATCAGATGGAAGTGTTGTGGGGCATGTTTTAACCGTGGGTGCATGAGGTGTGTGTGAGATGGGACCACATGTAGCCTGAGAACCAGTATCAATGCAGACCTGGGGCCAGGGCAAGACCAGATCTCATGGCAGGCACTCAGAGGAGACCGCGGCTTTATGCCTTCCTGTACGAGTTGTCTCATGGGCTGAGCCCCGCTCTTGGCACGTTGAGATCTGCACTCTGCAGCTCTGCCATCACTGATTTATTCCTTACTGACTTTTTCATGAGCCGAGACAAAGAGTGCCCTTAATTTTACTGAGGCCACAGTTTCGTGGTTGTTAATAGTGGATCTGAGCACAGATGTTCACTTGGCAGAGCAGCCTTCAGACAGCCCAGCTCGGCTGCAGGATCCCATTTTGAAGGGACATTGCTCAATTAGCTTGAGCAGACAGAATTAACTTGCTGCTGAGCCCTTCATCCCCCAACCATGGCAGAGAAACTCCATCTCACTGATAGCTTTCCCCACAACTTCGATGGCCCCAGCAACGATTTAGGGAGAACAAAGTGCAGAACTCCTCTGCCCCCCCATCCCCAGAGCTGTCCCCCAGGCACACGGCTGATCAGATCTCTCCCAACCCAAGACTCACAAGGTGCAAATGCTTTCTGTAACTGCTTTGAAATTATTTTCCCTCCACATAAGGACCAATGTGATCAAATCAGATGCATTTGGAATACAGATCCATTGCCCCATCTGCTCTTCTCTGTGCCTGACTTACAGGAGTATCACCATCACATAACAGCCTTCTGTGCTTGACTCCATCCCTTGCTGTCCTAGCACATGCACGATCATGGAGCAAAGCCAGGGTAAGCCAACATTTAACCCAGGAAAAACCCCTCTGGAGCTATAGGTGTCAGAAATTAAAGAGTCACATCTGATTGGACACAGAAGCAGTAAAGGTGCCAGAACTCTTTGCTCTGCTCACAGCAGCTTCTGACAGAGCACCACAGGCAGCTATAAACCACTTAACTGGCCATCAGAGTTCAGAGGGCAGATGAAAACTGGCATTGTAGCACCTGGCCCTTTGACTTCATGCATTTATATTCAGCAAGAGACAACATGTGAGCAAACAGGGACCAGAGCCTGAGACTCTCCATTCAGAGTGCTCCTTTTATCACAAGTGTCACTGGTCCTTGATGCTGTCCTGCTTTGGATGCCATGAGAGTTGCATTTCTGCTGCATGACAACACACAGCTGCATTGGTACATCATTTTCTCTGTTACCATGGGCAGGGTAATCACAGCTAATTAGGCTCCCTGCACCCACAGCTGCACAGCTCTCAGCATCCACAAGCAAGCACTACTAGGCTCTGAGCCATTTGGTAGTCTGCCATGCAGACACATAGTCACAAAGGGCAAGTCCTTCATACACAGAGGATGTTGGTGCTGTTAAAAAGCAGCACTGACTTACGTCTTGCTAAAGCAAATGGTGTGTTCGTTGTGTATTGAAGGAAAGGCATAGCATGAGTGATTTCAGAAACCCCCGTGAGTCAGAATATTGAGAACTACTCTAATTTGTGATAAATGGGTTTCAAACCATTTCTCAGGCTGACAGTGAACAGAGGAAACCCAAAACCTTTAGACTGACCATTCTGATTCTGCATGCTAGCAAGCCTCAACATGCTAGCAAGCATCCTCAACTGGGTGTGTTTGGGTGCCTCGTGGGATCCTGTGCTGGCCAGAGCCAGCTACGCCTTGTGCAGTGGGTATGCTCACCAGCATTGCTTATACTGCTCCCTGCCCATATGCTGACCAGCACTGCTTGTACTGCTCCCTGCCCATATGCTGACCAGCATTGCTTACACTGCTCCCTGCCCAGCCTGTCTGGACTCTTCCCTCCTGCAGCTCTGAGAGCAGAAAGCACACTGTGCTGTGACTGCCACAGCACAGTGCTGCTGGGACTGGGGGGATAAAACCAGACTCAAGCTCCAGAGCAAGTGGGTAAGCCAGAAGCAAAATTCCCCCAGTATTTTGTTGCTGCACACTGGTATCAGCACTGGCAATGGCAACACAAGTCTGTCATGAACTGTAAGGGACCCACAGCAAAATATGTCAGTCTCCATGTTCCTATCTCTGCAGACTACTGCAGAGTAGTAGTTACATGCTGTAATACATGTATTGTATTGTATTACATGTATTGTATTACACGCTGTAATAGCCACCTTCTGTGCACCAGGCCTTGGATAGCCTTCCCCACCACCCCTCTCTCTATTATCCTTTGGTGCCACTGGCAGACACCAAGTAAGTGCTTGTTTGTCCTTACATCTTAGTCCCATGCTGGAGATTTCATTGGAGAGGATACACAGGTTTGCTGCAGAGTATCCTACTACAGTATCCTCATACTCAGCCTTCACAAGGAAAGGGAGGAGAGAAGGAGAAGGGATAAAGGTCATCAAAACTGCTCCATCATGACCAGAGTCTCACTGCTAGCTCACCATTGTCACCATGACAGCCAGCATCACCATCACAGCTATGATAGCCCACTCCATCCATCCCTAGATTAATTCTTTTCATCCATCTGTGGAAATAAAGAAGATCTAAGAGCAAAGGACCCATTTGTGCCCTCCAGCATATCTGGGCAGCATTGCTCAATCACCACCTGAACTTCTCATCCCTGATACAACCACCCTGCTAGTGCTATACACAGACAAGGACAAAGAGGAAAGGAGCAATATGGTAACTACCCTCCACCTGCCACTTGCCTTTGTTATCCCCTTTATCTCTGGACAAATACTTTCTTCTTCTCTCCAGCCAAAACAACAGCCACCTTTGCCCACTAGTTTATTGAAATGAAAGGGGTGTGAGTAGATGAATCACCTGCATTCCCACCATCACCCTCACCTGTTTCTGTGGAGGATGTTTAATATATAGGGGCCAGTTTTAGGAAAGACTGACTGGAGCTTGAAGCTTTGTTTTCCCTTTTTATGCTTTCAGTTCATTTTTCAAGCAGTTACAGACTTTATAGTACAAGTCCCTATGGTGTGGGAGGTGCCCCAGACATACTTGCACAGGAAGAGGAGGCTGGATTAAAAGGAGACCTTTGAGGATGAATGTGTTAAGTTGAAGCTTCATATGTCTGTATTTAGTCTCTGAGGCATTTCTTTATATTGAAATTACAATATCTTCAAGGAACAAGGCGTAATTCTAGCAGTGCAGATACAGCAATTGTATTACCAATAGTAATGGACAGGAACCCTTTACCTTCCAGTGTTGGTTTTGGCGTTGGGGTTTTTTACTTTACACGAGTGAGTTCAGTTTTAACCTCCAGGTTATTCTTCTGTTCACTTTAAAGATGTTCACCCTCCTCATGCAGGAAGGGTTAAACCTGCTTTCTCTTTACAGGAACAGCTAGCTTCAATGGGGAAAGCCTCTCTTATGAGCAGGGCTGCGGCCCACAGGGGTGACAGGGGCACTTGCTGGGTTTGCTGCTCCTCCTGCAAGCCCTTCTGCAGACAGGTGTCATTTTTAATACCCACAAGCTTAAAGCAAACATTGCCTGGTAATAGAATTGGCCTTGACAGAGATCTCTGTCTGCAGCACACTCACAGTAGTTAGGGGTTAATACAAAAGTGCAAGCTGAACGTGGTGCTGTTTAACAACAGCAAACCCATCCTCTAAGGAGGCAGACAAAGAGCCGTGGTTCCTAATTAGCCAGTGTAATCCGAGACTAAGTGAGCAGTGTTCTCACCAAGGCTCCTGGTCCCTGGAGCTGCTGAGCACAGATGTAGCATTTAGAAAACATGCACCGAAACACAAGACCACGTCCTCAGACCACGGCGCCTGAGCTTTGCTTCCTGTATGCTCCCTGTGCCTTTTCTTCAGCTGCTGGTTCAAACGTTGGGATCCCTCTGCTCAGCACCCAATCCATCAGGCCGAACTGCTGCCCCCACTAGAGCTGGACCAGGCTGCGGCTGACTGACTATGCAGGTGGAAGGATGGACAAATCCCTCCTGGGCACAGGTGAGAGGGTTTCACCCACATGGGGGCACCAGAGACAGAGAAGTAATAGTCAGATTAACTGGTGCTGGAAGTAACTTGGGAAGGTCTCTTTGAAGCCCACGTCCCACCAGTGCCAGTTAATCGGTCTTTGTACAGTTCAGCTTCAGCTGTTTCCAGCAATGGGATTGTGCAGTGACTTCTGGTCTCTGTAGCATTTACCCACCCTTACTTTGGCAAATCTTCCTATATTGGGTTTGAATTCCCTATGCTCCTGCTCATGCCCACTGGCTCTTGTCCTTGTCCCTGTGCACCTCTGGGAAAACTCTACACCTTCCAAGACTCTACACCTTATTTCTCCAGGCTAAGCAAGTGCAGTCCCCGAGCACCTCCTTGTATATCCCCCACAGCCCCTGTCCATGCTGATAACTCTGCTGGACTGGTTCCCATGTGTCCATGTGTTCCTTTCACTGGGGACACAGCACAGCAAATGGAATATCACCACAGACTGGGGCAACCAGAGTATAATGCCCCCACACACACACGTACAAACAAATACTCCCACTGAACTTGATTCTGTGGGTAACAGCACACATGAAAAACATGGTATTTACTGCATTACAAGGTCTGTACTCACTGGGAGGCATTGGCTCAGGTCACAGATGAATGTTACCCTCACGGAGACCTCTAAATCAATGTATTGACCCTAATATCAATGAAAATGTCAGGTATCCTTATAGCCACGGAGTGACGTTATCCTTCTAATTAATAGGGAATAGCAACCCTGAGGCAGCACCCAAATCAGCTGCCCAGAGGAGAGATGGAAGAGAGAAGCCCCTCTCCACCCCAGCGCCCATCAGTCAGAAAAGTGCCCCAGAATTAGGTCCCAAGTACCTAATGGTGTCTTGGCAGGGCTGGGAGGTTGCAGAGGACAAGCATTAGTCAAGGCATGAGGAAGGGAGGACACTGAGGGGGTGGCAGAAGGATCTGGAATTGAGGTGGTGGACTGGGACACGTACCAGGCAGAGTGGCACAGGGCTGGGAAGTGCACGGGTAAGGCTGGTAGCTGCACAGTGTGAGTGGAAGGTTGGGTGGTGGGAGGCTGCGAGCCAGAGGAACACGTGGAATAGGGAAGCTCATTTCCTAAAGCACATTTTCTGAACTCAAAAGAAGACAAATGTGATTTTCTTGTGGTTACAGCATAAATTTACAAGCCCACTGACCCAGGGCAGAGCAAACAGCAGCAGTGTCGACCTCTAATAGAGATGAATGACAAACACATTTAATAAATTAAAAGATAATTAAGTATTACTGACAAAGCTAACACCCACATGTTGCACATGCTGTCACTGATCTATGGGACACAATAGCCCCATAACAAAGACTGCTGTGGCTCAACCACAGCACCAGGAGGCAGCCCCAGGGATCTGAGGGATGAAGGGCAGTGGCTGGGCTCCGGGCTTTGAGGACACTGTGAGTGATGGGAGCTGAGATAACATGGGCTCACTTAATGTGGACTACTCAGGCTCATTCATCTCAGACACTGCATTTTTTAGGGTGGGATATTCAGGCCTCTGGCTGTCTGCAGGATGGAGAGGCAACGCTGAGCCCAGCTAAAAGTCCAGAGAGGAAGGACAGACTTCATGATCCATTCTTGGTTCTCAGCGTTCAGCTGGGAGCTCAGTGCTGAGCAGTGTTGCTGTTGCAACCCAGGAGGAAGCAGGAAGAATACTCAGTTCATGGCTTGGCTAGGTTTAGGGATTTAGGACTGGATTGTCCTGGGGCTGCAAGGTTAAAGGCAAACCATGTTTGGTGCTTATATTGGGTTTATATAGGCTCAACAGCTCAAAACTAGGCTTAAACAGAGGTGGAAGCCCATGGCTTGTATTGTGGTGCAAGGGCTGAGCTAGACTGCAATCATGTTCAGATCCAGGACACAGTTGGGGTTAGAGTTTAATTATTTGGGCATGTGGAGATTTGGTGCCAGGGTCGGGTCGTGCTGAAATTAAAGATTCAAGCTAGACCTCCCAATAGGGATACGGGGAGGCAGCACCACCAGCCAGGCACTGTGACATTTGTAAGATGTGAGACAGCTCAGCAGATGCTCCTCATCCCATTGATGTGGATGTGGCTCCTCCTACACCCAGCTCTTAGGAAACACAGGACCTGTGATTTAGTAAGCTGCCTGTTTGAAGGTGGTGGTGCATATATTTCCTGTGGCTGCCTGCACATCTGCTCAGGGAGAGCACTCAATAAAGCCTGCTTCTAAATACAAAGGCCAGAGGGGAGCATGCCCTGACAATGAGGCTAAACGAAAAGGGGGAAGCTCTGGGTACAGGAGACAAACAGGCAGAAACAGCCCTTAAAAAGGACGCTCCAAGAGCAGGAGTGCTGCCAGGCTGGTGGGGCACTGCAGGTGGAGCCCTGCACGGGTCAGGTTCTGGTCAGTGCTTTAACTCATGTCAAGGATGAGGGACCAAAAGCTGTGCTTAAAGATTTGGGGGTGAACCTCAGCTGAAAGTAGCAATCACTAGAGAGAATGGGGCTGGAATTCAAAGCGAACCTAAGTAAGTAAGAGAAACACTGCGAAATGGGTAAGAGAAAATGCAGCAAAGAGGAATGTGAAGTGATGAGCTCAGGAAAGAGGAAACAAATGTGAAAAACCAAAAGGAGAACACGTGAGGAGGCTGTGGTAGAGGAAGGGGTGACGGCAGGTAGGAGCCAACACGTGAGGTGCACTGCAGGCTTCCTACAGAGAAACCTCCCCCTGTGAGAGTTAGAGGTCAGGACCTGCTGTTTCACCATTGCTTCCTGGAGCAAGAGGCCAGTTCTGCCCTGGCTAGCCTTGACTACAGAGTCTTCAGACTCACGAGGTGTGCAAGTGGGAAACTGGTGCAGGTAACCCCATCTTCAGTTCCACACTCATCCTCCCCATACCGCCCTGCTTCCCAACTTGAAAACATCATTCCCTTGCCAGTAGTCTGCTTGGGGAGGAGCTCAGGCCATGACGACTCATTAAGTCCTCAAAGGCATCCTCCACTATGCATTTTCACATCTGGATAGGCTTGGCAGTACAAGTGGATAAACTGTGCATCCATACACCTGCATTCCTGCATCTGCTGCACCAGTAACAGATGCAGGCCAGCAGGAAGGGAACAAGGGAAGGAAACAGCAAGGGCCATGTGTGCTGGAAATGTGTTCTTTACCTGCTGCATATTCTAAGTGCTCTTAATGGGGAGCTGCTCAGTGATCCTGTTTGCCCCAGTGACAGCCTAAATAATGTGGGATGCCTTTGAGCAGACAGCAGGACTCGGTTCCCAGTTGCTGTGCAGCAGGCACACAGCATATACCTGCCTCAAGGCTGCTGTGATTGCTACAAACTGCTCTCCCCAGGGCTCATTAGCCAGGAGTGACTGAGAAATGGATCTTGATACACCAGGTGATCACAGGATGAAGATGTCATGCACATAACCAACATTAAATGCAGCCCCAAAGTGAATCAGGAGAATACCTCTCTCTTCCTCCATCTGTCTCCCATTGAGCTTTTGCTGGTCACTTGTGTTGAAGATGAAAGGCTAAAATTACAGCAGGTATTCCCTGAATGATGAATAATGAAGAAAGAATGTGTTATATGATGAGGAACATGAAGACTTTGGGGTGCTTTTCTTTTTTCTTTGTTTAATCTAGCAAGGCTATGAGGGTTATTGCTCTCTATAAATTCACTGGAGGGAACTCCAAGGAAGAAGAGAACCATTTAAGCTAAAAGCAATATTATCACAAGAATATGTGGCTATAAACTGACCAGCCATATATTTAGGTCGGAAACTGGAAGAAGCCTCCTAACAGCTGTAGCAATGAAGCTCTGGTACAGCTTCACAGATGGTCAGGAGTAGAAAAAAAGTAAAACACCAGACCCCATAAACCCAAAACTCTAGCCAGCTTTGGGATGGAGTTTGGCAATAAAGGGGATATATGTGGAAGCAATTAGATAATTCAGTACCTGAGATAGCCTGGGCCTGGGGGTGATGATGCTGAAGGCTCTTTCTATAAGGACAAAAGAGGTTTCCCAGCTTAGAGCAAAGATCTTTAAATCCTGGGTCCATTCTTCAGCTGTTCAGAAGCAAATGAAGAAGTAAAACATGTAAGAAGCAGGATGGTTGCAGAGCACTCCCAGGTGTGCGATATCCTCCCAGACTCACAGCTCAGGATATCCAAAACCTGGCCTTTCTGGACAGTTTAATTTGAAGCTTTGATGGGTCTTCCCATATGGAGCTACCTAATCCCTTATGGAAGCCCATTCCTTATCCTGGCCTTGAGTGGCTTCTTTTGGTACTCAGCTTTTCTCTTTGCCCCATGTGGGACAGATAAATGTTCGTGTCATTTGTTCTACAAATGGACTCAGTTTAATTCAGTGTCCCCAGATGTTGTGTTAGGAGGAAAAATTCCTCCAACTCTTCATCCCCTGGATAATTTTACAGCCTCTTCTGTGCTTCCCATTATTTCTTTTCCAGGCTTTCTCTTGCCCTCTTTTTGAAGTGTATTCCCATTGATGACAAACTGTGTATAACAGCAATCTTGACACTTCAGTTCAGTCCTCTTGAAGATTTACACCACCTGTGAAAGACCAGAGCCCACTCAGCAGCTAAGTGGATTTTAGAACACCTAGAGAAAAGCAGCTGATCTCTAAACCACAAACACTCTGCCTGACAAAAACCCCTATACCCATAGACCGTCATTCCCAGGTGCCACATTCAGCCCCTCTACTTCAGCAACAATGGAATGGATTGCAGATAACTTCTCAGCCATCAAAGAGGGAGATAGGACCCAGGCTCCTCAAACCATGGTAGGAAAGGAAAAGGTGCCACTTAGTCTTGAGGAAACATTCCCAAAATTCCCACAGAACCCATGGAGTGCAAGCTGGGAGAGCAGCTCCCCCTGAGAGCAGGGACAGCAAGCAAGGAGCTCCAGAGGGACAGCAGGACAGCTCTGATGCTGAAAACCTCCCAAGCCCAGCAGTAGGATGTGGGAGGAAGCTGCTATCCTGAGGCACTCATGTCTTTGCAGCCTTACAGGGAAGTTGACCAGGAGCTCTCTGATGCTTCTGAGCACCCATGACACGGGGTTGAGCAGAGGAGCATTTAAATAGCCAGTAATCACAGGGAGACTGAGCCGTGATGATAGAAGAAAGCCATAGCCACCAGCTCCGCATCACCCTGCTGGCCAGGTACATCTTTTGTCGGCATGGCAACGGCTAAATTACTTGCTTAACACAGATACATGAACACGGTCAGATATAGCCCCCTCTTTCTAAACTGCACAGTGATATCAATTACCCACCCTTCTCCTCGTCACCCCTTCCAAGAACAACATCTCCATCAAGACGGGCTTTATAGTGCACAACCAGTTTTCACTTTTCCATTTGCTGCCTCTGTCACAGGGGAGTACAGCTAATTTATGAAGCAAACTGCCTTTGAGTGGTGTTACTAATGCCCATAAGTGACTTTAATAGACAATGGAAGTACTTGCAAAATATGCTTTGAAGAGGCAGGTTTAGTGTCACTTAAACGTATACAAGATCCATACCTGTGTGCTGCTGGCTTTCTCATTTATTTTCCATATACGATGAATAAAAGCAGTACTCTCCACTTGTATTTTTTCATTACTGTAAAAAGAAAATAGAAAGAAAAAAACAATAAGAGGGAAGACTAAGAGTATTGTATAGAGAGAATGAGAGCACCATGGTTTATATCATCCGCAAAGAGCAGAATCCAATACAAGGAGAAAATGGCTGTAGGCTCAGCAGGCAGACAAAGAGATGGAGACACCAGGAAAAGGAAAGCCACTGCAGTTTCAGATGATGTGATGATACAGAAAAGGCTCTTTAAAAATTCTGTCTCCAATGTGTTGTGAAGGAATCTTGGGGGTTTGTCTGAGCCAATTTTGTGTGTGTGTGAAACGCACATATGCTCCATGGAAACATGCGTGCTCGCTTGAGCCCCCAGTGCTGAAATACTGCTGTTATATTGCCTCTAGTGCTGTAGCAGCTCCTTCATTTCCCTGGGCTCAGCTGTGGTCACAGCTCCTCCTGCCACCCTTTGCCTTTGCTGTAGCTGATGGTCAGAGGTATGCCGTGATGGACTCTGCTCCTCACCACACGGGAGCCTAATGCCTGCATGACCATGAGATGGACAGCCAAAAGCACATTCCAACAGTGGCATTTCAGAGTAGGAATGCACCAGCCAAAGCAATGGTTTACATTTTCTTCACAGATCTGAAATTTGCTATTTAATTTCTCTGGGGATTTGTTTCTTTTCTTCCTGATTTTCTACTGGAAGAAACTTCTTTTCTGGCTCTCCAAATAACCAACTTGGTGTCTCCCACACTACATCTTGTCAGTGCTGTTTGACCACACATGAATTATTGATTTTGAGCCTGGCAACACCTCATACACTACACGTTATGTACAATTAAATCCCAGATAAATCTTGGCAGCTCTCAGGAGCGACAGACAAGTAAAACACAAGTTCAGCTGTAGAGGTCAGCATTTCAGCTCCTCAGCTATTTGATAGGCATATTCAGCTCAATTGGTGAAATGATAGCGTGTATTTCAAGACACTTGAAACAGGCATCACTGGTATGCATCCACCTCCCCCACTACCACTTCTCCTGAAACATGGCTTCTTAATGTACTTTCTATAATAAACTTAACATTTCCAGGTTTTATTTCCCACTTGAGGTCTAAATCATCTTTGCCATAAAACAACTAAAGGCAACTATTTGGTAGTGCAGGTTTACAATATATGATTACAATAATAATTGAGAGAGCTGGGAAGTTTATTTGCTATGAATTTGCTCAGCTCATTACTGATACTAGTCTGCAAAATAAGTAGATTCCCACTGGAAAATGGTAGCAGTGGAAATCCACCCGAGAGCCACAGGCTTATTGCTCTGCTATACACCAAAAAGATGCTTGATTCAAACAAGGGATAGATAAATCCCACAGGAGAAACCCTGAGTGGATCTGAATTACCCAGGCCACACGGTACAACACCTCAGATGGTGTGGGAAGAGGTAGCTTTGTGTGTCATGCCCTGCTGAAGGCTACCTCTCCTAAACCCTGCAGAGCATGGCACCCATTGCCCCAGTTTACAGTTTACAAGTGAAAACCAGAGTGGTTTTAATTTATAACTTAGCATTTCAGCTTACAATGCCTCCCTTTGAGATTAACAGGATACACATACATTCTAGAAGCCTCACCTCATGTTATTTTCCCATGTTTAATTCTGAAACCCCATTGTGAACAGCAACACTGAATCACGGCTGCTCAGGTATAAACACAAATGATCATTATTCTAATTATTGCAGACAAACTCTTTAGCCATGTCCACCTTGGGAGCCAAGAGGCAAATCAGTACCAGAACTCTTCAGAAGCCATGAGCTATCGTCTCCAGTGACCTGGTGCAGGATTTGTCTGGTCCCACCTTTCAGCCCAACCTGTTCAGTGATCATGGTTAACCCAGAAGGGTTGGTAGAATCTCTTCACAAACCAGCTCTCACCAGAGCCCAGCAACCACCTCCCAACAACGCCCTACACACTCCAAAAACAGCGGAAGGAAGCAGATCCACTCGGGTTAACTTCCCAGCAACGACCACACTGAATTCCTGAAACAGCAGGGAATTAACTCAGATGAATTGCTCGGAAGTGATGTTAAGAAACGGACTGGATATAGAACAGACTGCTATAGAATCAGAACAAAGCATCTGCCAATCCCAGCTTCTGTCAGAGAATCCCTGCAATCCCATGAGTAAACAAGGCACAACCACCTCCCATGAAGGATTCTGTACTAGATCAAACCACCGGAGTGCCCTGCTCTGAAGCCAACCTCTGTAGCCAGTGCCCGCAGTGATTCAGAGGAAGGCTAAAACAAGGGCAGATGAGAAGTTGTGAATCAAAGGGTGAATGAGGGCTCCTAAACCACGCAAGTGACCAGCAGAAGCCTGAAATTTAGGATTAATGTGATATAAATACAGCACATGCCAATGCACTTGGCATGCAATGCTCAAATCTCCATCTACTGGAATGGTGATAAATCACATGCCCAAGGCCTTTAACTTCCAGCCCCAGAATTATTTCCACTCTATCAAACAACTTTCAGCAACAGCTCCATCTTCATATAATTTATGTCCCCTCCTTCCTGCCTCCCGCTCCTCATCTCCATACAGACAAATGGATTTTAGAAAGCATTTGAGAATTTCACTCTTTGGATATTTAGAAATCTTCTAATTTCCAGTCTCTCTATACTCATGACTGGTTTATGTCTATTTGATCTATTTCCATGTTATCCCTTAATAGCTTTTCCACATTGGATATTATCTCCCAGATGTATTTATATAAAGACTCATCACCTCACCCCTCAAAGTCATTTTGCTGTATTGACAAAGCACAGCTTTCAAAGTGTGCTTTCCTAAGCCAGGTGCTCCACTCCCCCAAACTGCCTCATTCATCAGCCTTCCCCTGCCCTGATGCAATTCCAAACTAATTCTTTCTGACCAACTGCATGCACAACACTTCAGGCAAACTGTCACTCTTGCTTCGTATAGGGTACTGAGACCCCCTCTGTCACACTGCTCCAGGGAATCCCAGCTGCAGCGATATTGCCCTCTTTCTTTGTGGTATAACAAGAGGGATGCACACTCCTGCTCAGCATCAGATCATCTGCCTGGACTCCTGCCTGCCTGCAGCTTTTCCTATACCTTCCCCGGGCAGCACAGAGAGGCTGAGTTAAACATGACAGTAGAAACGAGGGGGTTTGGGTGCCATGGTTTAGTGTGAGGTGTCCCTGCTTATGGCAGGGGGGTTGGAACTGGATGATCTGAAGGTCCTTTCCAACCCGAACTGTTCTATGATTCTGTGATTCTATTCAGACAATTTTGAACTGGAGATGAGGCTCCTGTCCTGAGCTGCAAGCTGCCAAGTCACAGCCTCTGTCTCACCCTTGTCAACTCATGAGCGCTGTTACAGAGCGATCCCCAAGAGCACCAGCTAGGAACTGGGAAGCTGATGCTGCTCCCAACCGCAAACCTTGTGTACAGGAGCCTGCCTCATTCCCGGGAGATGGGTCAGGTTTGAAGTCTGAAGTAAAACTGAACAAAACCAAAATATTTTTGTCTTCTCAGAAGGAAATATTTGGGTTTCTTTTTCCAAAATAGTTTTTGCCTCATTTATTTTCTTTTCAATGATCTAGAAAAGGGGGTTTTAACAAAAAAGAAAAAGGGATTTTTCTTTTATCAAAACAGAATAGTCTGCTGGATCCAATTTTATTTTGTTTCCAGTGCAGGGAATTAAATTTGTGGAATCATGTATGTGTGAATTAAATAAAAAATGAGTTCTCCACCATCTGTACTTTTTAACCAGAAGTGTTTTGGTTCCCTGGTGAAGTGGAAGACATTAAGCCCAAAGAAAAGCAGAGTCCGTGGAGGAAGGAGATGTCCACAGCGCAGCTTGCATTGATGGGACACTGTCGCAGTGCTGGGATGGGAGGGAGACCAGTACAGTCTTGTTGCCTGGGCTTGTGAGATGGGAGATACAGACCAGGGCAGAAGCTCTTATTTACAGAAATAGTGTGGCAGATTTGTGCAGGAGATCCAATGTTTGCCAAGCCGTGACTCAGTTACTCATGCTGGGTTTGTGTTACTTTGCAAGATTCCAACTCCATTCCCCAGGAGATCATTATTCTTCCTCATTCGCAGTGCTCTCTGCACCAACACGAAGGCAGGTGGAGAGCAGCTGGATCTGGGTCCTTATGCTGATGCCTTCACAGTCTCTGTAACCCCAATGTGTGTGCGCACTCCCCCTGTCTAACACTGTCCTCCCATCTGGGGTGACCCTAATTCCTGCCCAGGGTGTGGGTCCCAGCACTGCCTCACGTACAGAGCTCCCCTGCCCAGAAGAAACCTTTGACCATGGGGTCTATTCCAACCTTCTCCATGTGTCACAGACCCACTGCTGCCCAGAGTGGGGGGCATTGGCTTATGGAGGGTTGGGGTCAGCAGAGGAGCATCACCACACTGCATCACCACAAATCTCTGTTGTGGCTCACTATTGCTGAGCACTGCTTCAGCCCCTGGGCTGGATGGGCACAGTGCGTTGTACAACCATCATGACAAGGACAAGCCATGGAAATTACCCTGGAAGACTCTTTCTTGTTTAATCCCGATGGGCTTCCCAAGACTGCACATGTTCTCTGGTCTCTGTCAGCCATCCTGGTTTGAGGGTAGCCCCAGTAATAGTCACTCTCCTCCAAAACCAAGCAGGGTTCAAGGAAATTGTCCCAGTCTGGTCCCAGGATCAGGACTGGAAGAAAGGGAGGGGACAGGCTCTGCTCTGGACAGGTAACGCTTCTGCCAGCATGCAGGATCACAGGGAAATGGCTCTGTTCAATCACTTGTTCCCAGTACAAAAGTGCATTTTTCTGCTCCATTCCTCTTGTGGCAGCATCCGTGCATCAGCGCACAGAAACCCTTCTCTTAGGGGGATCGATTTCTCCCTCTCTGCACACTCATCCTGCTCTTTACTGCGAGCCAGACACATCCATTTCTCTCTTTCACTTCTCCCCATTTCTGTGCCACAGGTGCTGCTCCTCCATGACTCCTCTTTGCCCCCGTCTGTCTGCTAAGAAGATGCCCAGTCCAGAGCAGGGCTTTCCAACTGGAGCCTGGCCAGAGCCCCGCTGCCTCCCAGCTGTTTCTGCCATGCCTCTTGCACGAAGCTCACCCTGATCTTCCCCCTCACTGTTGCCATCTGGCACCTCTCACTTGCCACACAGTCTCACCTTTAGATTTAAAGATCCTCAAGCTGTTTCTCTGCAGTGCTTGGCTGGTTATTCCGCAAACACACCCGTTTGAGCTGAATGTCTTTGCATTTTCTCTCCCTGTTCCTATGTTTCCCTCTTCCAACCTATTTATCCTTATCTTTGGGGGTATTTTCAACTCTTTTCAGCTTCCAATTTAAATGAATTCAAGCGCTGGTCCTTCCAATGGAGAACTATTGAGATGTGTTCACAAAATCCTTCGCTAGATGAAAGGGTCATTTTTTCCCTGCCACTATAAACCGCAGTCAAAGAGAAAAGAGTCAATGGGGAAGCTTTAATGCAGAGTCACCCAGGATGCCCTGTTCTCCATTATACCAGTGGAGGAAAATAAGAGCTTTTGGACTGTGATTCATCAGATCAAACACAGGCAATCATTTTAATTGAAATTAATTGCACCCAGTCTCCACTGCCTACACTGACTCCACAGGGAGCCTCAATTGACCAGCTCCGAGGGAGACATCAATGTTCAACCAGAATGAACACAGGCTACCCTGACCCAGGTATCCCTGGGCTGGGCTGTGTGCTTGCAGCAAAGCCCACAAGTGAAGCTTGAGGCCAAGCTAGCAGATGCCTTACTCAGAGCAATAGACAAAGACACTTGAAAAACAAGGGAAAAACTAGCTCCTGCCACCAGAAGAGGACGGTGTTTCCTGTTGGATAAGTCAAGGATGCATGAAGGTCATTGATGGACTCTTACCTCCCTTATGTCCACCTCAGATCAAGAAAAAAGTCACGGAAATCATGAAACTCACGAAAAGGGGATTTCATTCTCCCCAGTGCATTTAGGTGTCAGCCTCCTTGTCACAGAAGCAAGCAGGCTGTGCTGCAGGGCACTGCTTGTCCCGTGCTGGCAGGCAAAGGGAGACAAGACCATGGCTTCTTGGCCAGGCAGGCAAGAGTCAGGTTTCGGCAGCACTGGAGAGTGGGTTTGGAGGAGAGCATCCCTCCCTTCCCACCATCACAGCCCTTCTGGTACCTCCTCAGCCAGGGCCGAGGCTTGCTTGTCTCTCAGCAGGAGGGTGGAAGGAGGCGGGTGAGGTCTGAGCTGCAGGACAGACCTGAAGGGTGGGAGCTCTTTCCCATCTGCTTCAGGGATTTCTCCTGCACACCTCCACATGCAAAAGCTCCCCCTCCCCTTGCTCTGGGGAAGGATGTCCTTGTTAGCTGCAGGAGCTGCTTTGGAGACAAGTACTGCATGAAGTGAGTCATCGAGGGCTGAGCAAGTCAGCTGCTGCTTTTCCCTTTTTGTCCCTTTTTCCCCATCTTTTCAACCCCTGAAAATCAAAATCTCCTCCCAGGTAACTTGAGTGAAATGCTTCTGGTGTAAGCAAAATCCACAGGATGCTCCTCACACTCTTTCCTTCCCTTGTCTCCTCCAGGTTTCCTCCAGGAACTAACTCCCACATAAGGTCCTGCTCCTATGAGATCTTCTTCTGCCTTCAGAAACCCTACTATGAATCTTAGGAAAACATTCATTCTCCTGAACTTCCCCATAGGCCCTGCTGTTAGCCTTAGTCCTAGAGGCTTGCTGCCTTCCTGATGTCTGGTGGGCTTTCCATTGCTGCTTCTGGTTTCTTCTGTCCAGTTCTTCACCTGAGAAAAAGCATTTTCCCAAGTTACTATGGAGATGAATGTGATGCAGTCAGCAGAGCCTTGTTACACAAGCACAAGGGAAGAAAAAGCATCCAGAGCACAGGGATGAGTACCAGGTGAGCTCATGTTAGCTCTCTCTAGCTGGAGGAGCAAAGGGAAGTGTAAAGATAAACAAGACTGGAGCAGAACAATAACGCAGATGGGTAAAAAGCAAAGCTCTTTGAGATCCACGATGGACAAAGGGGCTTGTTCTTTGGGACTTTTCCCAAGATATATTGTCTGGTCTAATTAAAGTGATTGATTTGCTCCAGAAATACGCCATAAGCGGCCTTTCTCTGGTAAAATTCTTCCTAAGGTAAGAACAAATATCGCTCATGTCCTAGTTGAGGCATTATGTCAGGAATAAATGATCCATGTGTCTGCTGGGGTCATCCTGCAGTGAGCTCTACCCAGATTTTCTGTGATATTGGGTCTTCTCCATTAGAGCTGCTTAGGAATTCGGGACCCTTTTTTGCCTAGAACCATGGGCTTGAGCTGAGGGCATCTGGCCAGTATGCAGCAGTGTAGCAGGATGGATCCTTGGGCAATGTTGATTTACCTGTCATTTAAAACACTAAACATAGATACTTGTCCCCAAAATAACCTACAATCATAGAACCATAGAACTGCTGGGGTTGGAAAGGACCTTAAGATCATCCCGTTCCAACCCCCCTGCCATAACCAGGGACACCTCACACTAAACCATGGCACCCAAGGCTTCATCCAGCCTGGCCTTGAACACTGCCAGGGATGGAGCACTCACAACCTCCCTGGCCAACCCATTCCAGTGCCTCAGCACCCTCACAGCAAAGAATTTCTTCTTAGATCCAATCTAAACCTCCCCTGGTTCAGTTTGAACCCGTTCCCCCTTGTCCTGTCACTGCAGTCCCTAATGAAGAGCCCCTCCCCAGCATCACTATAGTCTGACAATGTCACACTCTTTGATGCAGTTAAAACAGTCTATGAAGGAGTGAGAGCGCAGTGTTCTTGCTCCCACTTCCTGGAAAAGCCAGGGTCTAGAGACACCACAGATTATAGGGGAACACGCAATTCCCGGTGGTTGTGACTAGGATGGGGACCCAGGACCAGGAGTGAAGTGCCTCATCAGGATTACAGGTTTCATGCACCCCATACAGCTATCAGATGCATTAAAACGAGCCATGGGAACCACAGAGCACATAAGACTATTGTCATTTGGCATCTCATAGTTACCACCAGAGGACAATCATCATCTGGGAATTGCCCATCAGACTCAGCTCTTCCAGAAAAGTGGCAACTTTCCCTTCAAGGATCTTTTGACATTCCTATATGAGAAGGAAATGTAACTGCTTTTTGTAAAGCAAAGTCTGCAAAGCTGCCCTTCAGAAAGTCACTCAGGCTCTGCAGGAATGGTCGCTGGTAACTCAGGTGGGCATCAGTAACAGGGATGGCTTGAAACGTGCTAAATTATAAGTAAGTCACGAATACCTGTCCAAGGAGCTGTGCGGTGTGATTACCCCTTATGCTCCATCACTACCTACCTCTCCTCATCTCAAATGGCACAAAGAGGCACTGTGGAGCAAGGGCTGTATCTTATTATGGATTTATGCAGTGACCAATGCAATGAGCCCACGACTTTGCCTAAAGCTGCCAAAGAGAGAGCAATTAATGTAGCAGCCAACCCTGAAAACTGAGGGTTAGATCTACATCCTGCAGCATCATCATGTGTCTGACATTGCTCTAGGCTTTGGTTTGCTGGAAAATTGTGTGTTATGCTCTTTTGGAGGAATATTTTAAGACTTAATGATGCACGGTGCTGCTTATTGCTATCACCAGTGTAACACGTATTAAACCAGTGTCATTATCAAGTGATCTTAACAACGAGAAAAATCACGAGAGTTGTGAAGAGGCAGGAAAGTAGGAAATTACTTGTTACTGAAAGAGTAGTGTGTGAAGTACTGATGCCTTCTTCACATCTGTATTCATTGCAGCAAACATTGAGGACTAAGACATTCCCAGTATAACAGACCAAGGCCCCAAAGACTTGGGGACTGCATCCTTAAATGAGAGACAAAGATAGGAATCAAAAAGTCATTAATGATCATAGAATCATAGAATAGTTAGGGTTGGAAGGGAGCTTAAGACCATCCAGTTCCAACACATAATGAGGCTTTCTGGAAACTGCAAGTGGCTGCCATGGTGCCAAATCCCTGTGAAAAGGAACTTGAGAAATGTCTGTCTTTGGGTAGCTTCAGGATACATTTAGGAGACTGTGTTTGGAAAAGGCATGAGCCAAGCTCACTTTGCAAGGAGTAAACCATGTCAGGCAAATAGGATTACTTCCTAATGAAATAACTATCAGTCGGGATGGAGGGGGACCAATAAATTCCATGAGTCTGGTTTTTTCCATATGGCTTGACTTGGTGCAGCCTCCCATGATGAATTCTTACACAACTTTTCAATCCTGCCTTAGAGCTGAGGTTTGCAGTGCCATAGTGCTGCCTCACAGAGCTTGTGCAAGGGTGTAGGTTAGAGGATAAGTACCCCAGGAGATGTCAGCCCTGCATCATGTTTTGCACATCCTGTGCTTTACCTTTCCATCTCCTGAGGTTCTGCTCCCGCAGCCCTCAGGACAATGTCTCTTGATACACAGACAGCTCTTGTGGGCACTGTGACAGTTTTCATTTCAGGTAAGAGAGAGCTGGAGGTCTTTATTCAGTGAGATTTGGTCCTTCCAAGTTAAACTCACAACTTCTTACCTCACGGCTCCATGGATATGATGGAGCTGCCACTCACAGCCTTCAAGAGGATACGGCAAGCAGAGAGCAGATCAGCAGGGCTTTGTGTAGACCCAGTGTTTGCATAGAGTGATTGTGATTGAAGTCACTGTCAAGGTGAAGTTGTGCAAACCCTAAAGGGAAGGGGTCCAGCCACACTAGTGGATCTGAAAATGTTCTGCTGAATGCTTTGGCACAGACTCTTAAATGAAAGGCAGGGAGAAGTTGGTGGTGTTTCAGGACAACCGTTACTCACACTGAGTGATATTGCACTCCCGGGGCACATTTAGAAGTCAGCCCTCATCAAGGGGTTTTGGACCAGGCTCTCATGAACCTGATGATGTTCATAGGTTCATTCTCCCAGTATGAAGAAAGATCTCATTAAAATGAGAACCGGACAGCCCAAAGCTGCTAAGTTAATGAGAGAAATGAAAGGGCTTGTAGGGAAGGATGAAAGAGATGTTATTACACGCTGGAGGGAGAGGAGCTGAGCCTGAATGATGACACCAAAGACCACTTTGTGATTTTTCAGACTGACTCATCCTAATGGCCAGGAGACACCTTCTTCTCGGGGAAAAAAAAGTGTGTAGCCCACACTATTACTGTCCTGTCAAAGAATCATATAAGCTAACAGGATTAAAGTGACTAGGTGGTCTTTAGTTGCCAGCTGGAGTTAAATCACGCCAGTCCTATAAAGTGAGGTGTAATTCGCATTGTGAAGTGTGGAATTTCAAGACAATTTTAGACCTCTGCAAATCAATTGTGCCCGAAAAACACCCTCGGGGCAAGGAAGAAGTAGAGAAGTGAAAACTGTCGCTTCACTGCCACCCACAGAAAGCAGAGAGCATTCCCAAGCTCCACAAGATGGAAGAAATCCTGAGGAGCTTCACTGCTGTGGCCTGTTCTTATTCTCCCCCTTGTATGCCGCATGCATTGGTCACATGCTTCAAATCCCATTAGCCAGTGGGGAAAAACGTCAGGAAAATTAAGCCACCACCCCCCTGTTTGTCTTGGCTTTTTATCTTCAAAAGAAATAACACCATTATTCATTAGTGTCTGCAAAGTGTGAGACACAAAACTCTGATGCTCTGCCCAGATGGCAGCGCATCCCTGAATCTGGACCTAAAGCAGAGAGCATGGTGCAGCTGCTGGGGCAGGGAGCCTGCCTGCAGAAATGTGCCCCCAGACATGCAGAGGAGCCAGGAGCTCTGCACGTGATGCCTCTCTCAGCTATGGAGTGCTGGCTTTTGACAAGCAAATGCTCTCCCCATGGCTTCCTTCCCTTGTTCAGTGGGACTGGTATTGACACAAGGGCGATGCTCTGAAATGAACTCCATTAGCACACAGGAGCTGTTCCAATACTCTGCAATTAGGGGATATAATTGCAGGCAGGGTGGAAAGGAGTTCATGGTAAGAGCTGTCATTCTGCTTTACAGTTTACCAGTCAGTACTTCCAAATATTATAGACTTGTTTTCCAACATTTCCTTTCCCAGGGATGTGTAGGCTCTGCCTGGTCCCTTGAGTATGATAGTCTGTTTTTCCTAGCTTGAGATGAGAGAGCTCCTCTGGAAACACTTTTTACTTGTTTAATTTGCATCTTGTCACTGAGTAACTCACTTTCCTCTATAGTTTGGGGTTTTATTGGATTTTTTTGATGGATGAATGAATTCTGCAGTCCAAGAGGCATCTTCGTTTGGCCTCTGGGGTCTCTGAATGCTTCTGGGTCAGATGAGACGTGAGTGAGTTTACAGTCTCATCCTAAGTGTCTTTCATCTGGTTTCTAAATCTTTCAGAGCTCTCATCTCATCTCATATAAATATTCCTCCCAGTTTGAAGGTTTTGAGATTAGCATAAAGAGCAAAAGTGAAAATGTAAAACCAAGAAGAAGGCATCTAAAGAGCTACACAAAGCCACTGGGGACCGAGCTGCCACTACCCTTGGGCATAACCCAGAGTAGTATTCTCCAGCTTTAGTGGTGCTCATTATGCATTCACTGATATAGTCACTGCTGAAGAGTTTCACTTGCTCAGCCCACACTGAGTGACCTGCAGCCACAGAGAAGGACTCCTTACAAGGGCATGTGGTGCTAGGACAAGGGGGGAATGGCTGTAAGATGAAAGGATAGACTTAGATTAGATATTAGGAAATATCCTGCCCTGTGAGGGTGCTGAGGCGCTGGCCCAGGGTGATGGCCCAGAGGAGCTGTGGCTGCCCCATCCCTGGCAGTGCTCAAGGCCAGGTTGGACACAGGGGCTTGGAGCAAGCTGCTCCAGTGGAAGGGGTCCCTGCCCGTGGGAGCAGGGTTTGGAGCTGGAGGAGCTTTAAGGTTCTTCAATCCAAACCATTCTGATTCTATGATTCTATGGCACTGGTGGCAGACTCCATCCCCACAGCTGTGCTGGAGCTAAAGGCAGGGACATTTCTCCATTGATTCAGAATGCTTTGCCCTGTAAGTGAGCGAACTTTGAGCATACCAAAGGCATCTCTGTCAGTCCTGACAGTGCAATGGATGCTAGGAATACTGTTTCATCTTCCAGGGAATTTTTGCCAGCTTTAGTAATCCATGTGGGCCCTGGCCCAGAAATGTCATTTCAAACAGCAGAATTCCCAGTGACTTTACTGGGCTGTAAATCAAGTGAAGGAAGAAAACCCTAAGAACTGATCTTTCTGCATTTAAAAGTGATGATGCCTTGGCTTCTTTTAAATGAGGCAGCCACACTGGTTGATGACCCAGAGAGGCTGAAGCATGGATAGCCAGGACAAGCAGGCTGATGGGATGATAGTCCTCCAGTGTTGCTGACTGTGCAGCTTCCGGATGACATCTTGGTTGCTGCCATTTGGCTAAAACATAAAAAAATTTTGGCAATTGGGATTCAATTATAACAAAAGAAATTTGCACATTTTCCTGGGAAAATGCCTATTCATTTCCAGCGCACCCAGTTCAGCCCCATGAAGGTTTTCCCAGTTCCATGTGCAGCTGAAGGTCTTCATGGTCTCATCCTGCTGCTTCTCTATAGCTTTTCATAAACTTTAGTGTGAGGGGCTACCAGTGGCATTCCCTCCAAGCAAGTCAAGCAAAGAAGAGACTGGCAATAGCTCTCCTGGAAAGGAGTACAAAAGGATGTAACTGGTGAGAAAAAGATCAGCCCCAAGACAGGAGGGAGAGGGTTAAAGCTCTCTCCAGGGCTCTTTGGGCCTGCTGAGATCTTTCTAAGCTGTGTTTGCAAACCCCTCAGGCTCAGCCTCTGATGTGCTATTTGCAAATATTTATGTCAGCAGGTTTGTGTTTGCTGAGCTGGGTTGGGAGTGGCTGTTTGCTTATCTTCATTCAGGAACTGGGTCTTGTGAGCCTGAGCAAATATTTGCTTTTCATTATTCAGTATTTGCAACCCATCTGTTGCTGTTGGTAATTTGCTGTCCTCTATTCTCCTCTTCAAAACGTTACACTCTGCATCCTCCAAAATGGAATGCAATCCTCAGTGGAAGGTATTACGCTCCATATCAAATAGTTGCAAACAGAGAAAACTTGTTAGAGAGAGCTCAGAAATGGCTATGAAATGACAAATGCTCCAAGGATGGGACGAAGGAAGGACCACGAAATAGGACAGTGGTATGAAAGTTAACTGATAGGTTTCTGTGGAAAAAGGGAACCTAAGGAGAAAAGCATTCAACAGTACTTGGCTGCCCCATCCCTGGCAGTGCTCAAGGCCAGGTTGGACACAGGGGCTTGGAGCAAGCTGCTCCAGCGGAAGGGGTCCCTGCTTCTGACAGGGGTTGGAGCTGGAGGAGCTTTAAGGTCCCTTTAACACAAACCAGGCTGGGATTCAATGATCCTTGTGGCAGTACCACAAGCAAATTTCATGAAGAATATTAGAACAAAGCACCCCAATGCAGGGAAGTTGCCCAGTGACAAGCAGAGAGAATGGAAACTGGAACAACTTCAGAAGAGAAAGCATAGAGCAATAACTGGAGCACAATAATAGAGCAATAACTGGAGCATTTACAGACATAAAAAGAAAGCACAGAGCAGACAAAGTGAAACAACCAACAGAGGACATGAGGAGTGCTCAGAAGCCCTTTTGTGCACACCTAAGAGGAAGACAAGGAAAAATAATTGCCTGCTACTCAGTGGGCAGGGAAAGTGCCCAAGAGAGGACAGAGTCAGGTGTTTGATGCCTTTCCTCTGCCTTTACAAAACCTGCACTGCACAGGCAGCTGAAAAGAGAAGCAATGCTGTGGGAACTGGGCTGAAACAGAGGAAAGTATTGAACGGTTACACGTGTTTGTGATTCTTGCATTACATGAACCCGGTACAGCTCAGCCCAGACTGTTTCAGGTAGGTCTCAGAGATTCCTGTCTCCAGGCGCACCTGGAGGAATGAATTTCCGGAGGCCTGGAAAGGACAAAGGCAATGGCCTTGGAAAGAAGGATAACCATAAGGTCATAGGATAATTTCGGCTGAAAGGGACCTCAGGAGGTTCTACCTCCTGCTAAAAGCAGAGTGAGATGTAAGATCAGAGCAGGTTCACTCCTGAAAGCCTCCAAGGGTGGAGCTGCTCAACCTCTGTGCAACCCATTTCAGTGAAGCGCAAGGGTCACCTAATGATGCTGAGAAGCCTCATTTGTGGTCTGGCTCCTTTGGGGCTTCACAACCCCTGTGCAAATTTGCAGGTGATTATTTTCAGGTCTAGAATTTGAGTTTTGTGGGTTGGTTTGTGGTTTTTTACATAGAGCTCTCTCACAGACTGTGATTACATGCAGGGTGCACCCTCCATCCCTCAGAGGTGAGCAGTCATTATCAGCAAACACTTCTTTGACAGCAATGCACAAAAGCAAATCCTGCATCCATTGGATTTCTATCAGAAATCGGCTAAAACAGAGCAGGAAAAACCTGCATTTTCTTCTTCATCCAAACAAGTTGGGGTTTTCTTTCCTTTATTCTGAAAACTCTGTAAACAGGTACAAAGTCCATCTCAGCCGCAGCATGTTGTGCTGGAGACAGACCCAGACAGTCAGCAGGAGAAAGTCTTTCCAAGGTGATAATTTACTGCAGAAATCACTGCTCACGTCTCAGGAGTTTTGTTTCCCCAAGCATTGCCCAAGCATCCCTTGCTTTGCTTCCCTTTTAGTGACAGTTTGTTTCGCAACAGTGATAAGGAAACAGCCAAGGTCCCCCATCTGCATCCTGCTGGGACTGCCTCCCGATGCTCCCTTCAGTACCAGGAGCAGGCCAGCTTCCACCCTGCAAGGATTTTACCTGAAGTGAATGAGCTGGTGAAAAATATAAGCATCTGGTGCAGCTTATCCAATTTCTATCCCCTTTCACTCAGCAGCCAGGATCTCCATGGGCTGGGCCTCCTGCCTTATCAGCTGTAGGAGCTTTGAAGCCCTTTAGTAACTCCTTGGATTGTGATCTGTTCGCTCTTTTCTTGTTTTCTGCCATCTCAGTCTGGTTCCTGATTTAGGCAGAATCAGGACGATTGTCTATCCCTTTGCACTGCCAGCATGGATGCTCACTTACAGGGCAACGTGTGGGGGAACCAGTGACCTTGTGGGTACTCTGCAAACTCCTTTCAGGGCTCCCCACTTTAGCCCTGCATTAACGCTGCAGGGCTCCATTTTCTGGGCCACCCTACATCACCAGAATTAAACTGCAGCTTTGCAGCAGCAGTAACACCAGAGCTTTGGGGTGATGTGGTCCGAGCCCCATCAGCAGCTGGAGCATTCCTCCTGGACCCACAGTAGGCTTTGGCATTCAACACTGACCTGTTTACTCAGTACCTGCACTAGGGACCCAGGAACGTCCTTGTATGTGTTTATAGGGCTGCAGCCCCACTGCTATCCTGTAGCTTAAGCTCAGCAGATGCAGTTTGTCCTCCTGTCCTGTTCCAGCCACCAGCCCTGCCTCTGCTTTGCCATCTCTCCATGCAGCACTGCCAGCACAGACGTCATTGCTCTTCATCAGCCTTTTCTGAGCTCTCACTCTTGTCTTTTAAGGAGCAGAGCCACACAGTCAGCTTTGCAAAGTTCACTTTCACTGGTTACCTATTTAAGGTAACTGAGGAACAGAGATAGGTGAAAGCTTCTGAACACAGGAGCCATTAAGCCCCCATGCACTGTGTTTTATAGCCTGACGCTGGCATGGGCCCATTCACATATATTTTGACATACAACATGTTATTCTTTCCAAGGCAGTGGGTCTCTTTATTTATTTAGTTAGAGTGAAGGATTCATTCCCCTGCTGACTAACAGGAGACCAAGGATTCCCACATGCAGCTGAGCCCCTGCACTTCATTCCCTGCTGGTGAAATTGTTTTCATCCATTCTGGAGCTATTGCACTTCATTCCTCACCACTATGTTTTTATTTGTATATAAAATAGAAATGTGACAGCACATGGGAAGTTAAGAAGTGGATAAATTCATAAATTACTTTTATACAGCAATGCTGATGCGGCTGCATTCCTGTGGACTTAACCAGCACACAACCACGCAGACATTAAAGATTCGATTTAGAAAAGCACTGTACTCTTCCAGAAGGGGTACACAAAGCACGCTGAGTCTTCTCTGCCCTAAAAATCATGTTGTTCATACAGGCACCACATGCCCATAAAGCATGGATGTCTTCAGACCACCAGTTTTGCCCTTGGAGCCCTGCTTTAAGAGGCATAATGAGGGGAACCCCAGCTCATGGCACCTCAGTACAGAGAAAGCCACCAACCCTCCTGTGTATCCACCTCTCACTGGCACAGGTCGAAATCACTTGGAGATGTTTCTGCACAGCAGGACATGCTTGTGGAAATGGAAATATGGGAGGGAAGCAGGATTTCAGTATTAAAAGACATCTATTTTTTTCCATTAAGTTAAAATATAGATATGCAGTTTACATTAATATTTGGTTTACATTATTTGCTGTACTCCATGATTAATAATTCCAGCAAAGTTCTTTCAAGATCACTTCTCTGCTATATTTGACTTGCCTGGAACTATTACCTTGACGGGTTTTGGTCCCCTGCTGCTACAGGCAGTGTTCAGCCTTCAGCATGTCACAAGGATGCATGGAAGAAGGGAACAACTTCTTAATCCCACGGTGCAACTGGAATGCAAGGGTCATACCTCTCTAAGGAAGGAGATCTTTGTTACACTTGGAGGTGACTGTGTCTGCATCACTCAAGCCTCCTAGGGGCCTCTGTTCTTAAGATTCCTGTTATTTGTAAGGTGGGAACATCAGCAAGGTTATTAACTCTGATTAAGAATGGCTGGCTCCATTTGCTTCACGCATAAGGACTCCTACTTAACAAGCCTCCTGGAACACAGGACCCATGGTCCCCTATCAAATCACCTTACAACTGTCCAGAGGAATTAGTTACCAAACAGGACAGAAGCTAGCTCAATGCAGAATCAATGGAATAGCTCTTTCCTGCTCCACTTTCCCTCCCTTGTAGGAAAGAGCTGCAAAGAAACACAGTGTGGAAGACTCCGACTCCAGATGGGCCTATTATTTGAAGCCCCATGCTGTGCTCTGTTCCATGTTATTTCTGCATGCAGCACTGGTGCAAGCACTTTGGGGGCAGCCAGAGGCACTCCGTCCCAAGCTGATTTGTGTCTGTGCACAATATGAGCAGTCCAACAGGAGTGTCTGAGAGCTGTCTTTATTTAATGACTGACACCATTCAACCCACTGGAAGCAGCCATGAGGAACTGTGCTTTTGTTTCCCTGCTGCTGTGTGCTTTCCCAGACAATTGTTGTGCAGTTCGTGCAGTATATTCTAGTGAGGAATGCTAAACAAAAGGCAGCATGGATCATTTCCACCAAGAAGCAGTAAACGTGCACATACGTGGCAGCTCGTGCTCCCTGTGGCAGTGCCAGAGCAGTGCAGAGGTGCTCTGCTTGTGGAGTTACTCATCTTGCAATTAGAGGAGGAAAGTAGGGATAAGCAAAAAAGGGGAGGAAGTACCATATATATGGTACACGGTAACATTGTGCTTTTAATACTGAGCAGGGTAGGAAAGGGGTTTGCACAGAAAACAAGTGTGTCTGGATTTAAAGCCCAGCAAAGACACCAGGAATCCACCCCGGCAAGGTAGAAGCCTGTCAACAAGACAAGTTCATAACCCTGGAGCACACGAAAGAGCCCATTAGCTCTCTCTGAAACTGATGAGGCCATAGCAGACCCAAGGGGATCCTGGAGAAATCAATAGTACTTTGGTAGACTTTTCTGCAGCGCTGCACACCCGCCTGGCCAAGAAGGGCTCCAGCATCTTCCCTCAGTTCTTCCTCCATAGCTCATGCGCTCACGTCTGAGTGCCAAAGGTCAGACATAAATATTACAGATGAGGAAATACAAGGATCTATAACTGAGATGAGGAAGCGTGGCTCCTGAGGGACACAGGCTTTGCAAGCAATTCCTACAACATGCCTGTGGCACAGCAGCTCCTGCACAGAGCACAGGCGTGCAATACTGTGCCAGTGAGGGTACTGGGGAGATCCAGGGCACCCCCCGTGCTGTGGGGCTGCAGCCAGACCCAGTGGATCTGGGGTATTTCTGCCTTTGAACCCCATAGGAATAGAGGGCTGGTGGTTTTCCAAGGTGTATTTATGTGAATGCCCCCCCCAGACCCTGTAAAGGAGGATATGGGGCACAGAGAGGTCAGGGATGCATGTCCTACACTGCACAAATTCAGGCTGATCCTGACAACCAGCAAAGCCCTCCACAGTTTAGATGGCATTGTCATGGGACTTAAGGATGCAAGGAGAGGACCTGTCAGTGGTCCAGAGCTGAGGATTTCACAGCAGCCAAACCCTTGCTGAGAGACCTTAGCCCAGGGTTAGCTGGCAGGGATGCTGCTCAGCTCGGGTATCGAGCACAGCAGCTCTTGCTATGAATGGTATGAGATGACCATGAGGACAACTACAAGTTAATTCCAAGGATCAGAGAGCAGGTGGGACTCACACAGAGCATGGTCTGTTTCTAGTCTGGTGATGCATTAACCCTACCCACAGCCAGGTTCCCAGGGCACCCCTAAAAGGAACAGCCACCAGTGTTGCTGCCTCTAGTTACTCACAGCCTGGATTAATTAGGCATCATGCATAGCTGATGGCCCTGCAAGTCTCAGAGCCTCTCTGCCTAATGTTTTGCTCTTGTAATTTATGTATAGGAGCCCTGAGCAAATAACCATCTTTAATGACCACATTATCATCATGAAGTCATTAAGAGGGGATGTGACACAGGGGGATCTCAGATCTGAATAACAAAGGGATGTAGAATATCTGTTCTTTCATTACAGTGATTAACGGGTGCAGTGTTGCCCATTGCCTCCTGGTTGCCTTCAGGGCACTCATCCTACAAAGCACTGAAGGGGGCTGGGGCTGCATATTGACATGTCCTATCACACACAGGCTGCTGACATCCTTTGGGGCATGTTTGTCTTGTAGGGTGACATGTGAGAAAGCAGAAATACAGGCTGAAATGGCCGGCCAACACATGGCCTTAAAACTGAATGATCATGTTAGAATTAATTAATGCAATGGTCCTATCAAAGCGTCTGTATTTAATAGCCTGGGATTGATTGCTCCTGTTTCCTATCACACCATCCCCTACCCTGCCAGGAATAAAAGCAGGCAATGACTTTTAAACCCACAGCAAATGCCAATTTTTGTCCTCTTCCCTGGGAGTGCTGCAGGCACAGCCAGAGTAGCTCTGGACTGCAACAGCAGCGAGGTGACAAGTATCCTTATCTCTCCCATCAGAGTCACGAAGGTGGGGATGAGCTCCAAAGATAGTCATATACATGACAGCCTGTCTGGAAGCACAAGCTGCTCCAGCCCTGCCTATGGCACAGTACAACTTAGAGGGATGATAAATAATTGACTAAGGTGGTGATTAATGGAAGTGTCACAGAACAGAGAAACCTTGTGCAGAGCTGGAACCCAACATCTCTGCAGGGATGAAAGAGCTTGTAAAGCCCTGCAGCCAGGGGACAGCCAACAAGAGCTGGGGAGACCTCATCTGCCCCACACATCACATACGTGCCCTGCCACTGCCTGCATTCATTCAGCCTTGACTCAAGTCAAGCCTGCAGAGGGTCCTTCTGGCATATTGTAAAACTAACTCATGTCCTTAGCCCATGCCTCCTACCATTTCCTGTTACCAAAATAAGCTCATTTATCATTTTAGCTGTGCTGGGTTCAATTGCTGTTCATAGCAGCCTAGCTTCCATGTACAGATCAGGCCTTATACAGACCAAGGAGCTGGTCCTCATTCATGCACGTCCTCTGGTTGAGCACGCAGCTAGACCTAAATATGATGTGTACGATGCTTGCTCAAGGCAATACTGAAGAAACAGGCAACCTCAGCAGCAGGGAGCTCAGGATCATTGGAGAAATGGGAGATGGACATTTAAGGGCTGTGCACAGTCACATTCCATGCTTGGAGCTGGGAGACAGATATAGCAATGATGGAGATGAGACACCCAAGAGGAATGAAGTATTGACGGGGTCACAGCTTCCACTTGGGCCATGTCTCCTTTTCCTTGAATGCATTGCACTGGTGAGTTTGCAAGGCACAGGAGCCAATGGTGGGCTCTGCTTGGATGCTGTGCCAGTTCATCTGGAGGCAGTGCTGAGATTAAATACAGCTAGTGAAGCACATAGACTAATGAGGAAACTTTCTATAATGAAATAAGTAACGAGAAAAAGAAAAAAGAGACTCTTCCCTGGCCCACTGCTACCCAAAGAGGTCTGATTGATGATGCCCCAGGCAAAGGAATTAATCCTGTTGTTGTTTCAGCTTTCAGTACGGGGTTGATGACAATGATACAGTTAACACAAATGCTCCAGTGACAACTGGGCAAGAATTCACTGTGCAACAGAGGAAGAATGGGTGAGAGAATACTTAGGTACCTTAGAGGATCTCAGATCACAGAATCACAGAATCCTAAGGGTTGGAAGGGACCTCAAAAGATAGAATCATAGAATCATAGAATCATAGAATCATAGAATCATAGAATCATAGAATCATAGAATCATAGAATCATAGAATCATAGAATGATAGAATCATAGAATCATAGAATCATAGAATCATAGAATGATTCGGGTTGGAAAGGACCTTAAGATCATCCCGTTCCAACCCCCCTGTCATGGGCAGGGACACCTCACACTAAACCATGCCACCCAAGGCTTCATCCAACCTGGCCTTGAACACTGCCAGGGGTGGAGCACTCACAACCTCCCTGGCCAACCCATTTCAGTGCCTCAGCACCCTCACAGCAAAGAATTTCTTCTTATATCATCAACGCCCCTGTGAGAGCAGGGTAACCTAAATTACATCACACAGGAACTTGTCCAGGCGGGCCTTGAATATCTCCAACATAGGAGACACCACAACCCCCCTGGGCAACCTGTTCANTATCATCAACGCCCCTGCGAGAGCAGGGTAACCTAAATTACATCACACAGGAACTTGTCCAGGCAGGCC
>NDXB01011277.1:14538-32583 GCA_002631895.1 Agapornis roseicollis
AAAAAAAAAAAACCCCCAAAAAAAAAACCCAAGAAAAAAACCCCTCAGGCTTAAAAACCCAGGTGACTAGAAAAGTGTATGCGATATAACTTGATGCCCTTTTATGACATCTGTCTTACTTAAGTGCCTTTCTGAAAGAAACGGCCATTTAACAGTTAACTGTTAAAGAAAGCAAATGTTTGGATCTTTTTGACTTGGCTTGCTTCTATATGATGATCAGGTCAGCAGAAATATACAAGTCTGAATACACACTCTTTCTGATATTAAATGACATGGTTCAGGTTACTTTAACCTATCTAAATGACATGGTTCAGGTTACTTTAACCTATCCAAGCCTTGTTAAAGATTAGCAGGAGCAATGCTGAAATAATCAGGATGCATGCCACCAAAAAACTGTCTCTGTGTGCAGACAACTCCTGTTAAGAATTATGTAGGAATTTTTTTGTAGCAATTGTGTTCTTGAGACCTTCTTTCTTTTTGTGAACACTTTTTTTTAGCACTAACATCTAGAATAAAGACTGAAATTAATTTTCTGAATGAAAGATTTTTTTTCTTCCCCCTGTATGTTCCATCTACCAGAGAAACTGAGTTGTTCTTCTAGTGATGATCTCCTTGTATCTCTTCAGTCTTTGAGCACACCTATACAACTGAATCTATTTCTTTCCTATTTTTCTCCTGCAACAGAAACTCTCCCTTCTTTTTTTGTCTTTTTTTTATACAAACAGCATACAAAACCTATTCCTTCCCTTTCCCACCCACCCCCTCCACCCCCCCCAATGCCCTGCCCTGCCCTATTTTCAATTCTTTTCTATGCAGTGCTACAAGATATAAAGCAATACAGATTCCCCCTTCAATTCACATCCCCAGGGCTGTTTTGGAGGGATTGTGGTTTGGGTTTTTTTTTTTCTGGCAAGCCACTTTTACTCATTTACTGTGGTGTTTCTGTAATTGCAGGCATATAGGCCTGTATGCTGTATAATGAATGTCACATTGCAGCCCAAACCTGTATGGACTGCGCATAAGAAGTATGAAGCTATGCAATCACCCAGGTCAAGCTTTTTGTGGCAAATGTATACTTATTTTGAAACTAAGACCAAAGCTTAAAGTTATTTAGCAACCTGAAGTAGTAAATTGGACATCCTCTTAGATCTTTCAAAAGCACGCAGATATAAATCTCCCATGAGATGCTTATCTTAATTATTAAGCCCCTAAATTACATTATAAACTTGTTGCTTAGGCTTTTTTTTTCTTAGCTTCAGCAAATTACTTACAAACCAGACCTGCCTTTCCCTGAACATATTACTCACAAGTATGCACCAAATACTTTGGCAGAATTATGTTCGTGCTTCAAGCTATTTGGAAAATGTTAATTTAATCTGCTCCCTTTTTATTATTCATGTGGGCAGCCAGTCACCTAAATGATATGTTATCATTTCTGCCTTCTCACTGGCTGCCTAAATGTTTTTACCAGGAGAATTATAAGCATCAAAGGTAATAAGCAGCAAAACCCAGGCAACTTGCTGCTGATAGGAATTTGATGATAATAGTTACTCCTCTCAAAATCCACTAAACTTGTAGTTGATCTCAGCATATTTGTGGCTTCCATGTCTTTACATCTAATATGAGCCCTATCACCACAAATCACAGTTACTGCATGCTTATACACAGAGGTTCTTGCCAGACACTACTTTTTCCTGTTGGTTGCTTCACCTGACTGGTGGTCCAATAAAGTGTGCATTGATGAATCTGAACACTTAAAATGAGTGCCTTATCCTGTGCTTTGGAATTGAAAGGAATATTTAGATGCCTGCATATACACTTCAGGGCTTAATGACAGACTTATGAGCCTATTAGTAATTCAGCGCTGAAGACTAGTGTGTGCTGCATGGACATATATGTCAATTAATTCATTTTTATTACCAGATCTAATTTTAAACTGTGGTCATTTCTTACTTTTTGAAATTGACCAAGATAATAAAAACAAGTCAGTGTCCGAATAACAGTCAGGCCCGAAGCAGTGTTGACACTTTGTGGTAAGAAAGGTAAATATTTACTTAATGAAAGACCTGCCAAGCTCACAATTTCTGTGAAAACATGAGATTTTAGCAAAGTAAGCAACAAGCTTTCTTTCACAAAAATAGCATTCTGGTGACGCTTGGTTTTCATATGCTCTTTTCACCAGAATTGCAGTGTTCTATTTTACAGAGAAAAAGAGTACTTTTGAAGAAGTGCTCAGAATTACTTGTCCCTTTTGACCAGATTGGAAGATGAGCATATATATTTTTGTCTGTTTTGTGGTTTTTCCAAAGACTACATCTATTTTTTTAAACATTCCAGGCTTGGTGCGTTATTAAGATAATGAGTGCTCAGCTTCCCCAGCATCACTCCCTGCCTCCATGGGCACAGCATGTCCCTACAGAATCGTCTGACTTTCCTCTGGATAAGGAGGTGAAGACAAGAAGAGAGGTGTTGCTCTTTATACACTTGTCTGCTGTAAACACATTTTGCATCCTATGCTTTGTTTACACTTTATACACATTCAGGACAGGATTTATTTTAGGACTTTTTATGTTGTATAACTTTTACCTGCCCGACACAGAATGTCTGAGCTCCATCACAGCAGGGAATAGCTATATTTGAGAGGATGGGATCAAGAAATTGAATAAAATATGGATTTCTGTTTTCTCATTCATTTGTGACTGTCTGGGCAAACACATCATCTTCTTTCTGACAGAATAACACCCACTACAGAGAAAATCAAAGGCACCCATACAGAGGTAAACCAGAACCATTAAGGCCAGCCAGGGGAGTGGAGGGGAATTTCATTTGTGCATGTTCCTCATTTCCTGTTTCAAATGGTTTTTTTAGTCCTTTAAAATTACCAGGTAAACCAGCTCTGCAGATTGGTCAGTTCAGAGCCTCTCTGTAAATCAGGTCCTTTGTGACCACAGTACGGAAGCCTCACTTCAGCCTAATTCAACAGCAGGAGGTTTGGCAAGGGCAGACGCAGTCCTTGCCAAGGGTCTGTGGTCCTCATCAAATCAATCATCACCACTGCTGGCAACATGAAGAAGCTCCCACTTAAAGGAGGGCTGTGTCTGAGTAGCCCAGAGTTCAGGCTGTATTTTTAACCCAACCAAGACTGGTCAGGCTGGAAGTGGAGAAGTGAAGCAGCATGGCTTTCCACTGGTGCAGCCACTTCTGCTGTGGTATGGGGACTTAAAGAGGGCTTTGATCTCTCATTCACTCTACCCCACATCACAGACTATAAAGTAGGTAAGGATTCGAAACATTTCAATGGTGATGAAGTGTAGCTATGGGCACGCAGGGAAAAAGAAACTGTGCATTTCTATGTCTGCAAAACACAGTATCTCCCTGTACCAGTACAGACCTAGGCTGTCTTTACTATTTCTTCACCAGCCCTGCAGAAGACCTTTCTGTCCCTCTAAAGTGGTGCTTTCACCAGGGTGACCAGGCACATGAGCAAGCTACATTTGCACAAGCAGAAGTGAGAATTTCAAAACTGTACCTCAGCTGCTGCAAGGTACCTTGAAAGCTTGCCAGCTTGCCATGCTAAATGTGAGGTGCATGTTCCTTTTTTGCCTGAGGAGTAAGACACCCTAAATCATAGAGGGATAAAAGAGGTAGCAGGGTACGCAGTGGGCAGATATGTCTGTGAGCCTGCCATCAAGCACAGAGTACCATAAAAACTTAGCTATTTTTATCTGCTAATATTAGATTCATTCAATGTGGCTGCACACTGCATTGTAAGACACAATGCAGTAGAAAACCAGACCACTAGCAATGTATATAGAAAAGTTGATTTCCCTGGCCTTCCTTTACTTACCTCAGTTCAAATTAGATGATCTCTCCAGCTGCTGGCTCCATTCCATACCATACTACTGAGCTGCTCTCTAGAGATCTTTGATTCCAAACCTCAAGTTATTTCTTTTAAATTTAACCCAAATTAACCAGGCGAAGAGGGAAAAGTGAGTGGTGGTCTCTTAGCAAAAAAAGCTGTCCATGTTCCAAATTTCCCAAGAGGTCATTTTTTAATTGAAAGGTAGCAGTTCCTGGGAAGACAGCAGAGGTGCATAACAAAAGCCCTTCCTTAAGCCAGCACCTCATTTCTTTTGCCTCTTTATGCCTCTGCAGTTCTAGAAAAGCCTCTGCTGCATGCTAACTGTCCTGGCTGTAACATCTGCGCAGTGCGTTTCGTTTTGGTTTGTTTGTTTCCTCTAAAGCCTGGCTTCTGGACAGTGACCAGGCCAGCTACAAAGGACAAAGCAGCTCAGGAACACGATTTTACAGAAATCTTGGCAAAAGGCGAGCTCAGTCCTGCCAGGTTCCCCACAGCCTGGATGCCCGCAGCAGATGCAGGAGAAGCATGGGAAGCCAGCCAGCTCCCTCCTTTCAGACCCACACAAAGGCACCCCTGCGTTGCCTTTTTATCGCTGGCAGCCCTCATACTATGCGGTCAGGGAAAGCTGCCCACCTTCCCTGTCAATGCACCTAGCAGTGTGAACAAGGACGCAGGTGCAGGTGGCCGTCTCCTCTCTGCCATCATGTTAGGTAGGTCTCTGACATTCCTTACAGGAGAGAAAGAAGGAAGGAGAAGTGTTGCTCGCTGTCCTGTTAGTGCACTAAGACAGCTTTAATGACTTAGACACCCACTGAAAACGTTTCTTCCTGCTTCTCACCAGCTTGTTTTGCCATCTGTGTAATAAGTAAAGGCCTCAGGAGAAGGACAATTTGCAATGTTCATCTACTTAAACTTCTGCTGTCACCTACAGAACTCCTTCTCTAGTTTCATATGTATATGCAGATCCCTATTTTGGCCATGCAGTGACCTACAGCCTTTATTTTCACCCTGCTGTAAGTCTACCCTGCAATACATTTACCATGTGAATGTATTCAAACCACAATTTCCACTGCCCAATGCACACTGTGAAAATTTCCCCCTCCCCAGCATGTTTTAAGGTCAATTCCATCAGTTCAAACACTGATTATTCATTATATCAAGTATTCGAACTGCTGGTTGATGACAGCCAGGAAACCATAAGCTGCCTTGAGGCTTGTCTTTCTATCAGCTCCTGCAGCTGGGTGTTGTGGGATTTTTTTCTGCCATTGAAACTATTATGTTGCTGCAGTTTGTTTGGTTTCAGCTTACCATAATTGCTGCCATTTCCACGGCTGATTTGGTCTATGTTTGAAGTTGATGTACAATACAAAGTGTACTGCATGTGTAGCTGCTCTCCATGTGTCAAGAAATTAGAGAGGGAGAGTGTGTGTATATGTGCATGTGTGCATATATATAAACATCTGCCATGTAGCTGTCTTCTGCTTACTCATGTCTCTGAGGGGTTTACTCTACCAAAGGCAACTGAGTGTCTTGACTGCTCTCACAGTGATAATCACTCAGGTTACTGCTACTGGTTGTGTGGGATCAACCACCACAAGCAGGGGAGAATTGGGCTGACTAGCAGAGGGTATTTAATACATATATATAGTTACAGGCCACAAGTCTTAAAAATATTGAACTGAAGGTGTATGTGTATATGAAGCCATCAGGGCAACAGATATGTTCATAGTGCTGCGGCTCCTATCCCTCCTTGGTCCACTGTAATTCAGTGCAGTCTCAGAGCTGCTCTTACAACATGAATGGAGGCCACCAAATTTATGGCTCAGGAACCTGGAGGAGACCCTGGCCCAGGTAAGGAAAAGCAACAGCTGGCATGGGAGACATGGATGTTCCTTCATTGGAACTGCTGGCTCAAGACAACAGGATTAAAGCCCTTTGTTGGGTGACTCTTTCTGTGTCTCAGGTCCCCATTTGTAATTGAAGGATAACAAAGCTGCTGCTGACCATATTCTGCCACACTTGTGGTGCAAAGCTTCTTCAGGAGAAAACCTCTTTCTAGTATATGTTGATACATTACCCAATGTGAGGGTAAAAAGGCACTGATCACAACCATGTTACATGGGCACCTTACAGTGGATTAGGTTTCTTATTTTCCATTAATAAAAGTATTCAAAGTCTTTCTGCAAGTCTTACTTTTCCTGTGCTGATCTATGCTGATGATCATCAGAGTTTGTTCTTCTGAATCTTCAGGAGGCACTCATATAAGGATGGAGGAAGCCGAGGGCTTTTTTGAAACTGTATGAGGACCAGAGGAAAAGGAAGAGTGCTTGGGCTGGAGGACATGCCTTTTCACTGAATCTCATTCCTTATTTTTAGTTATCCCCAGCATGCAGCACACCTGGGAGGCACAGTACCATATCATCTGGCAAAAAATACATACAACTAGATAGGAGATAGGAGAGAGAAGTGTAGAAGAGTGTTATGTTGATCTAACTGTAGTTGGTAGACTGGAAGTGTTTTCTCATGTGTGTCTGACAGCCCTGCCCATTATAGTAATGGTGTACAGGCTGCTGTGTCTTGCTTTAGACACTGCTTTTCCTTGGTGGGAATAAATAGTTATTTCATGGCAAGTAACTTAGCCAGAGATGGATAATACACTGAAAACAGGGGTCCCACTGTTCCAGTGTCACCCCTGGATGTGCTGGATGTGAATACTTGTGCCAGGCAACACCAGCCTCACTGAGTGCACCAGCACGGAACCTCTGAAGAGGAATATGGCAAACAGTAGACCTGCTTAAGCTGACAGCAGCAGTATCTATGCTGCCTCTGTGAGTATAAAATAACTCAGATTAAGAGTACAAAGACCGAAAGACACAGTACATGTACATGTGCTGAACTAGTCCAATACCCTGCCTCCAGCCCTGGCCAGGAGCAAACACCAGCAGAAGAGGGGAGGAGCAGGACACAAGTATAACAAACAAGTGGTTATACCTCTGAGGACTGGTCCTGGGCCCCTGAGCGACACTGGCCCCAGAGTTGTGCCTTGCTGTGGCTCAGGTGGAGACTGGAGGCTAAACCTAGCTCTGCTCCAGAGGTGAGAAGTTTTGCTTCCCATCACCCTTTTCTTGATAACTGGAACAATAGGGCCTTGGTACCTTGATCAAGTGTGTGCTTTGAGATCCATAGGCTAAATGCCATGTAGGGCCTAACATCAATGCATATCACAGTGTACCATAGTATGAGGATGTGAAAACTCAGGATATGTCTACAGACTAGTTCAGGTCTCCCAGCTGAATCCACACACTGTGTCACGCATCACTCTCATGCCTACCATTCCCTTTCTCAGCATCACCCTCTGGCTCTGTATCCTGCCTTATCTCCTCCTTGCTTGCTGCTGCCTGCACCTCTCCCGTACATCAGCCACTGTTGTCCCTTGCAGCTTATCTGGCAGTACCAGCCTGAGACACGAGGTGTGCTGTCTGCCTATTTTTGTGTGTGTGAAACCTGGGCAATGGCTAAGGGGCAGCTAATGTAACTGTGTGGATTTAGGTTTGTTGCTCCCTGACCTCTTACTCACTGCTCCTCAGGATCTGCTGGGTTGGAGAAGCTCTGCTGACAGAGAGATGTCTTTGGTAGAGGAAGGATTTGAGCCCAAACCCCCATGGGATGGGACCAGTGCTCCCCTGTCTGTTTTCTCCACTTCCAGGTTTCTGCTGACACAGCAGGGACCTGCACTACCTGCCTGTTCAAAACACACCATAGGAGCCAAAAGCAGGTGACAGCTAAAGCTCTGCAAAAAGTAACAGCGGCTGTCCAGCACAAATGCTCCTTGCCAGTGTGACTTTCACCAGAAGCTACTTTTCACTCAGTCTGCAAACAGTTCATTTCAGCATCTCATGATACATCACCTGAAGCCCTCCCTACCACCACAATTACAGGAGCTGGGCAGGAGTGTGATCCGCTGCTAACAAGGCATTTTTAAAGCAAAGTAACAGCACACCTATGTAGGGAAAGGATTAATTTCTTACTTTAAGCAGCTTTTGCTGAGCTGAATGAAATAGCAGGTTGCAAAGCCTTTTGTTTTCCAGACTGACATGCATTTTTGCTTTTTTGACCCATTAGTCCTCTATCCAGCTAACACATTTCTTAAAACACTGCAGAGGGGCTGTAGATACAGTGTTTGCTGACACCAACCATAATCACAAGTATTTCACAGGAACAGCTACTCACATCTTCAGTGCTGACTGTGGAAAAGCGCAATAAATAAAAAAAGTTGCAGTCAGAAAAGACAAATTAAAACAACAGCAAACATTCCATGTTTGCAATCGTTTTGCCATTTACCCAAGGTTCTGCTTCACGCAGCCCTCCTTCCTCACCATGCTTTTGCAGAGGCCCCTCCAAGATCCCATGCTGAGGGCTGAAACTTCAGCTGGGCACATGGTGCACCAGCCAGACCCAAACTCACATTAAAAGAGGGTGGGAGGTGGCAGCCAGCCTACCATGCAGCTGTCCTGTAAGAAGGCAGATAACATTCCTGACACCACAGAGGAGCAGCAGTCTCCAGAGGTGTGTCATCTGAGGTTTCTTTCATAT
Organism: Agapornis roseicollis; assembly: GCA_002631895.1. Classification (NCBI taxonomy): domain Eukaryota; kingdom Metazoa; phylum Chordata; class Aves; order Psittaciformes; family Psittacidae; genus Agapornis; species Agapornis roseicollis. The sequence goes on from NDXB01011277.1 coordinate 22,994, forward strand.
TTTGCTGTTGCTGTTTTTGGCTGTATGCTCATCCTTGCCCTGGAGAGGAGCATGTGGGTCTCACTCCACCAGCAGCACAGCAGATGGTTCATGGTACCTACGGCCAGATTGTGCTGAACACAGCATCTATAGCACATGAACATAAACATGCTACAAGATCACATTTATTCTGATTTCCTGTCACAACAAGAAAAAAAAGAGAAAGATTGTCTTTGTTCAAGTGGGAAGAGACCTTTTCTTTGCCCCAACAGGAAGCAGTTGCAAAATAAAAGAAGATTAAAGATATTAAACTGAAGGGAGTTTTTGAAGCCATGAAAAGATGAAATAATTAAGAATTTCCCTACAACATTTTGTTCCAGAGAGGGCACAGGATAAGGAAATCAGTCCCTCAGATAAACTACTTCACCACTTGTGACTTCTCACTCAGGGAACAAAAAGTACAGAAATCTGTATGATGGAGGGAAAGAGATTTTGTAAAGTCCTACATCTAAAGAAGCTAGAACCCACATGTCAAATGGAGGATAAATCCTTTTTGCATTGATAGAGCTGTTTGAGGGAAATCCTACACCTCTTCCTACCTATGCCTGTATATTCACACACAGTTTTCTTCAAGCAGCAGAAATGAGGTAAAAGCCACCCAACCATTAGATTTTACAGCAAAAGGCTGTTCAAAAGAGCAATCCCAGTGAGCCATCTCAGAGAGACCTACACATTTTGTGTTTGTTAAACGATTTTATTTTACAAACAAAATGTTGTGGGTTTTTTTTATGTCCACCTTCATTAAGTAATGAGCATAATAGGCTCAAAGGAGTGTAAATAAAGAAAAAGCATGTTAGGAGCTAAAAAGAAATATAGGGCTTACCTCAACCTGATAACACATGTTAAAACTGTGATAGCAACATTAAGACATGATTTTGTGTTACTTACAAGTTAACTAATACAGGCAGACGAACCTGGAGTGAAGCACTTTAAACAGGGGAGAGAGGTCACACATAATCACCAGCAGAGAGTTTATAAATTAGGACTAGAGAACAAACCAATGCAGCAACTGCTGCAGGCTGCCTAGTCATGAAGAGGCAGCTGAGACATTCTTTGGTCAACTGGAAGATGCCTCTTGTCTGCAGACCATTGTCCTCATGGGGAACTTCAACCACTCCAGTAATATTCAAAAGAGTAATGCAGTGGGGCACAAGCAGCCACCAGGAGGTTTCTGTAGCATGTTGATGCCCACCTCTTTATCATGACATTGACCAAACACTGGCACAGGTTTCCACAGGAGGCTGTGACATCTCAATCTTGGAAACATCAAAATCTGTCAGGAGAGGGTCTCAAGCAACCTGCTTTACCTGACTGCAAGCAGAGGGGGTTGGACAAGAACAACCTCCAGAAATCCCTGCCAGAATCAGTCACTCTGTGACTCTGTAGTAGATCTAAGGAAACTTTTTCCAATATCTGACCTCCTGGAAATCAAAAGTTGCCTTAAACAGATCTGACATAAGTCACTTCAAACATCATATGTTAAGAGAGCACAGTTGTGCAGGTTTTCAGTTTTGCAGGAATGCAACCCTTACTCACTAATAACCTCTAATGAGTTCCCATAAACCAGCATGAAAAATTGCTTCTTACCAATGACAGAACTGTCAATATCTGGAACAGTAATGTTATACTCATGGTAGAGTGGTTAGAAATCACTGAGAGAGGGATCCCCTAACGGTTCTACTCCCAACCTCTCCCATTTGTATCAGGTTGCACATTCTCCCTTGAGTAAAGTCAACTGGCATAGACTGGGCTTTGGGAAAAAAAGATATTTTTGGTATGAACAACTCAATATTAATGAAGTTAAGAGTTTCTGAATTCAGCATGAAAACACATTAGATCAGGAGTTGGTGACAAATCCTACTTCTCCAATGTCAGGCAGATTGAGTAATGTCTGGAAAGACCATGATTCTAAACTGAGCGTCTGGACATGTCAAAACAGTTTAAATATGCTTTCCAGAGTTTGCAAAAATGAAGTTAACTATTCATTTAATTTAAAATATTCTTCATACCTCACAGAAGTTATTACTTGCTGTATTGTAAACCTTTCCATTTTTTAATATGAATGCTCCCAGAAGCTGAAGCTTGTTTAACGTAACAGTAACTTAAGGGAAGAGGTATGAAGTAAACACTTTTTTACCTGTTTTATTAGTGGGACAAAGATGCTTTTTAAACACTAAAGTCAGGACACTTTCTTTCTTGATTTGTATTTGTTACGTGCTTACAAGAACATTATTCACTACTGCACGGGTCAGTAGAGTCTGGGCAACAAATATGGTTTTCTTCCCTGGAAGCATCCCTATTTGGATGAAAACTAATCTACCCTTGGTTAAGTGCAGCCTAATGCAGAAATACAAGAAACAAAAATGTCTTGAAATTTAGTTATGAACAGTACAAACAACATGAAGAAAACCAATCACAGGATTCTAGGAGTGTAATTCATTTCACAGATTTCAAATGTCCTCACTTGGATGTATCAGATGCTCAGCACCTTCAAAGATTTAGCCTTCCTGATTCCAGATGCAGTGTTGGCACCTGCCCAGATGGCTTCACCGTGACTCCAGAAGACCCCCTGGGAGAAGTCAGTGTCTTAGAGACACAGAATCAGAGAATAGTTAGGGTTGGAAAAAACCTTAAGATTGTATAGTTCCAACCCCCCTGCCATGAGCAGGGACACCTCACTGTAGGATCTTTGGTCCAACCTGGCCTTGAACACTGCCAGGGATGGAACATTTTCCACTTCTTTGGGCAACCACTTCCAGTGACTTCTTAGAGTATATATATTTCAAATGAACCTTAATATTCACTGGAGTCTTAACAATAAAATTTTGAGAGTTTGGCTTCCAGAATATCTCTATATCCAGTATAAACAGACTGAGTTTTACTGAGCTGTTTGCATAAATAGTGAAAAAGCAATTTACAACAGTTCACATGATTCAAGAAACATGATAAAAAACAGAGGCGTCTAAATTTTTAGTTATTCAATTCTGTCTTGTTGACTGCTTTTGTTTTGACACTTTTCCTAATTTTCTTGTTCCTCTCTTCACTGCAAAGGCATCCTACCAAAAATAAAAATTGCCTACATCCCTTCCTCCCACCAAACAACAAAAATAATTTTCAAGCCACAGGATTAGTAAACATTATGATTTAACTATATGTGTCACTGCCAGCTCCTCAAACAGCTATGTTTTAAACATCTCAATGGTATAGAAATAATCTGCAAGTATAGCAAAAACACCTCTGCTACATAAAATCTGTTACACCTATATCATTCTCTCTTCACTCTTCCTCATTCTCTCATGTGTATATTTGTGTAAGACAGGTTAAGCAACCTCCAGGTGTATAAAAAAGATATGCACTGGTTTTGGCTCCAACACCTAGAATTTATTTTTTTTTTTTCATTCTGAGAAAAAGTGAAAGATCCAATTCTAACATTCCTTTTCATGAAACAGCAAACATTCTGATCTGCAGAAACTTATCTCCCCTCCAAAATCCATTACTTTTGCATTTTTTGACATATGATGCAAAGCCAAAACAAAATGTTGTTGCTATCATGTTTCAGTCATCAAGAATTTTTCTGTTTTGTCAATTTCTCAAATGGGGGGGGGAGGGGGGGGAATCCAAGCCGAATTTATGTGATTTTAAGACTGTTAACAAGCCAAGACTAATTTTTTTTGTAACTCACTTTTGCTGGTTTAAGCTCTATTCCAGAAGAACACTTCAGTGTTTGTCTGTGTGCTTTGAATATATAGTTTAACCCAGTAAAAATACGAACAACTATCCCCTCCTGAATCTTTTTTTTTTTTTCCTCTTCAAGTTCTAAGGTTCAGAGTTTTCATCTCATAGTGGTGACAAAAAGCAGGGCATTATAAAACATACATGGAACACTGGGTTATAGGAAGAAATTATGTAAAGAGCTTCTGTTCTTTATCTTCCCTCACAAGAAGGTTTATATGAAATTGAATGATCTAGAATGGTACTGAAAAAATGGTTTACAAAAGATACAATGAAGTCATGAGATCTGTTCCCATACAGGCCCTGAAATACAAAATGTGACAACCTTTAGAAAGGGCTAGATGCTTATGTAAACTCTGAATACATCAAGGAGAAGCATTTTGGGAAAATGTATTAAAACATATTCTTCACTTAAGCAAAACTAAAGCTATCAATAATCAAGATGATCCCTTGTCTGCAAGTTTCTTGCACTTTCATCTGAAGCATCTGGCACTGACAGCTGTCAGATGTGGCATGCTAGACTAGATGGACAACAGACATAGTGCGGTATAACAGTCTCCACACTCCTGTTTCATGGGCTACTAGAGCTTTTTCTCCTTCATGTAGAACCTAAACTTTTCCCTGCCAACCTTCTGCACTGCTCTGTTTCACAAGAGATATAAAACAAAGCAGAACTTTACAATAATATTATAAAGCACAAAGAAGCAATACTATCAGTTAAGTCAATTATTGTACTCTTTATGCCTTTTTCTTCTTTAAAAGAGGTTCTCCTTATGAATAGCAGATGTGAGAAGCAAGGGTTAATTGATCAAGTTTTATTCATCAATATTATGTTTCAAATAATAGAAAAATTTAATTATTTTCCAGAGATCTTACTCCTGGAATCTCTGCTTGAAGCCTAAGTTCTTCTTTTTGCTTGGGTTTTGTCTTTTGGGTTTTTTATTTCAATACCAAACATTCCTGAATCAGTGTTTTAACCAAATACCAATTTTTAAACTTCAGGCCCTGATTTTCAGCTGATGTAACTCAACATGTCTGTGTTTACCTCATTAAAGCCATCACAAACCTGAAGAATTAGTAGAAAACACCAAAGGTGCCCAATCCCTGACCCACCTGAATGGTAACAATAGCTGAAGGACATAATTTCCAGCATGTGCCTGTCTAAGCTCTTTTTAAAAGTGAAATGCCAGCCCATATACGCCAGCTGTCTCGATGACTCTTCCATTGCTTTATGGTCCTCAACATCACCTGAGTTACAGAAAAGCAGAGTCTGAGGCAGAGAAACAGTGGATTAATCTGGGGTGCAACGCTTTTTTGACAGCCTAATATATGTTTCTTTGTCTGTTTTAATGATGCCAATATTTCCTAATCCCTTAATAGAACTGCATAAAAAGTCCCCTAAATGTTCCATTTTCTGAAGCACATCTGGCGCTATCCTAAAAATTTAAATGCACACTTGCCAAACTTAATTGTGAGCCTTGCCTTCTTTACTGACACACACTTTCTGTCTGCCACAAAATAAAAGGTGGAAGCCTCTCACAATGCAGTATTGTTCACAGACCTCCAGATCTGGTTTATCCTGCCCTCAGTAATATTACACACATAAGGGTGCAGATCAACTATAAAACATTCCTTTTGGGACATTCTGACAATGGACAATTGGACAATTGCAGCGACCAGCAGCTGCTTTTTAAATAGAAAATTAAGGTTATTCCAGACTTTCCCTCAGACATACAATAACAAGTTGCTTAGCATCACATGGCAGGGAGGCACACAGTTATGTGAGATGCCTGGGAGAGCAAGAGAGCATGCAACAATGCTGGGAACTTAAAAAATGCTTCAGAGATAAGGTGGAAGCTGCTCATGTACAGAAACAGGCAGTTGTGAAGTAAATGTCACTATTTTTTACCAAGGGCAAGACAGCTCTCAGCAGCTTTGTGAGGATGTGCTCCAAAACGCCTGAATGCTAAGGGCTGACAGGGACAGGGTGGCACAGGAATCATTGCTATGCAGAGACCCCTCTGCCCTCAGGACTGTTTGCTCAGCTGCTGTTCAATTGAACATTTTAGTGTCCTTTACATTAGTGCTTGAGAGCGCTGCATCTCATGTCATCCCATGGTGGTGCCATGACAACACCACCACTTCGCATCTCTTGATTTACCATGGCAAAAGCACCAACTGGTTTCTTTTGAGATAAAACTAAACCAGTAGATACTTCCCAGCAGGCAACCTGATGCACTCCAGCCACTCCTCTGTATGTTGTCCTAAGCCAAGCCCAATTCACCTCCCAGTTAGCAAAATGTAGTTTTACTGTTTAACAGAAATGCTGACATTTAGTGGTGAAGCTGGGACCAATGTACTGATTAGAGGACTTTTAATCCAATTTCAGACCTCATAATGCTATGATAATTAACACTTAGTTCAGGTTATTGTTCCNCCAGTAGATACTTCCCAGCAGGCAACCTAATGCACTTCAGCCACTCCTCTGTATGTTGTCCTAAGCAAAATCCCCCAAGCGTAGTTAGTGGGCCTCTGCACCACCAGTTTCTGGGTTGCTCTTCCCATGTTGCACTACTTGCAGCTGCTGGAAGCTTGTCATGTTGCAACAGTCCAGGCAGGAATTTACAAAGATATATGTGGACAAAAGGCTAGTCCTCATTCACCATCATCAGCACTGACTGCTACGTCTTTGGCAGCATCAGCACCTGAAACACAAGAAAGATGAGCAATGATGTATTTTTGCAACTTAGAGTGGTGCATACTTTCCCGCCTACTGATTTCCAAGGGAGGCTTGTGCTGCTTCACAGCCTGCAGTGTGGTGCAGTTTAAAAGAATAGTTTAGCGATCACCTCAAAGAAGTACCCTTTGGCTCTTTCAGATAAACAATACAACTGAACCAGATGAATGTGGTGGAGCCTGTTTTGAGCAGAGGCTACACTATGTGACAACCTGCAGCCTCCTTTCCCGTTCTGCAGGACAATAGAAAAGATTGATTTTACTTCTGTTTCTTCCTGGCATCATTTTAGTAGGTCTTGTGCAACAGAACGATGTTGTTGCTATAGTTTTCCAATACTGAAGAGAGATGTTTAAATTTTAGAAACATGTGGTCATTTAAGAAAACAACAGTTCCTTTTATATTTTGCCATAATGTCTTTCACATTTTCTTTTACACATATGTCCCCTCAAAAACAACTTAGTACCAAGCATAAATCAGCTGTCAGTTTCCATTTAAAAATATCCTGCTTGAGAATATCAGGATGTGCATGGTGCAGCATATTTAGACAGAAAACATCCATATCCTTTACACAAGAATAATTTTTGGCCTCCCTTTTTTACACCTTTTCCTTTCCCTCTGAAAATATGGACCATAGGGTGCATATCTTGTTACTCAGTGCTACACAAAGGTAAACTCTGCATTTCCTCTTCAAGCACCTGGAAGTTGGCCAGCCCAACTGAGGCTTCAGCTGAAACCAACTGGAGAAAAGCTGAGTGAACCAATTACAGTAGGGAATAAAAAAGAGGAAGCTTGTGTCTATCAATATTAATTGTAAGGGGTTTGTTTTTAGGGGAGGAAACTGATGAGCTGAACAAAGGGCACACCAGCGCAGCCAGCCACTGAAGCCCTGACACTCAGGTGGGAAAGCCCCATAATGGGAAAGCAGAGCATGGGGAAGGATGGACTCTGCTACCAGTTAAGCTCAGTGTAGTGACTGATGATGGCACTCTATTAATTCCTAACTGTTAACACTGCAGACCACCACTACCACTATTTCCCAGTGGCCTTCCATGGTCTACCCACTGATGCAGAAACAATGACCAGAAATATCTCTACTGCTTGCTTTATAGCTATCTTTCCAAACTTACAGTGAGAAACAGGTATAGAGAGGGGTTCATGTAACTTTTCCTTTACTCTGCATCCTCCAGGGAAGAGTTGCACAAGAACTTGCACGAGTCCCATCTTGCTGTAAATGGTCACCCAGCTTTCATAAGGCTGATGCTGAGCACTGGATGAGGGCAGCAGCAGGTGCATGAGATGCCAAAGAAGTGGGCAGGGAGAGGTTATCCCAATTCAATCTGCTTCAAGGCACAGGGGAGAATAATGAGGTCCAACAGGGCCAAGTGCAGGGTCCTGGGTCAGGGCAATCCCTGCTAGCGATACAGGCTGGTAAATAAAGGGATTGAGAGCACCCCTGAGGAGAAAGACTTGGGGGTACTGGTGGATGAAAGTTTGAACATGAGCAGGCTATGTGCACTTGCAGGTCAGAAGGCCAATCATATCTTGGGCTGCATTCAAAGGAGCATGGCCAGCAGGGCAATTCTGCCCTTCTGCTCTGCTCTACATGACATGGAGTACTGCATTCAAATCTGGAATCCTCAGTAGAGGAAAGAGATGGAACCTGTTGGAGAGGGTCTAGAGAAGGGTCACAAAAATGATCAGAGGGATGGAGCACCTCCCCTATGAGGAAAGGCTGAGAGAGTAGGAGTTGCTCTGCCTGGAGAAGAGAAGCCTCCAGGAACACCTGGAGCTGCAATAGCAGCATTTCAGTTCTCGAAAAAGGACCTGTAAGAAAGATGGGGAAAGACATTTTAGCAGGGGCTGTTTTGATAGGACAAGGGGTGATGGTTTTAAACTAAAAGAGGGGAGATTTAGACAGGGTGTGAGGAAAACATTCGTAACAGTGAGGGTAGTAAAACAGTGGCACAGATTGCCCAGAGAGGTGGTGGATTTGCCATTTGTGGATACATTCGAGGCCAAGGCTGGATGCGGTTCTGGGCAACCTGCTCTAGTTGAAGATGTCCCTGCTCATTGCAGGTGGGTTGGACTAAATGACCTTCAAAGGGTTTTTCCAACCCAAACTCAACAAGCCCAACAAGCTGGCCCAAATCTCTGTTAAGACCAAATGCAGACCAGATGGGGCAGGATGAGGATGCCATGCCCTTTACTCATCTACGATAGTGTTCAGCCCAAAACAAGAAGAATCTTTATTTTAATATATATGTGTTTCCATGATTGCATCTTTTTAACTATAAACATTTCATGCTTTAAAGGTTTAAGAAATTATCATGTTACGCTGACAGCCTTCTTTAAGGAAAGTCCTTAAAATACCAATATGCTTAGTTCTGCCTAGCTGTCCTTTTGTTACTTTGAAATTGCCAGTAATCTCTACAAAACAGTCATCTGCTCTGCCACAGGGCCTGACATGAAAATTGACTCATCACAAAAATGAATTACAGATTACTTTTGCAGAAAAAAATGTTAGTTTTATACCCTTGCAAACAGCTCCATTAGGTTTTCATACTCCCTCTACCCCTTGCTTTCTCCCTGCCTCCCTCCTTCTTCTCAAGAGAAATTTTTAAAGCAGTAAATGGCAGAATTCCAAGGGTTATGTTACTGCCAAAAATTAATTAAAAAAAAAAAAAAAAGAAAACAAAAAAAAGCAGGAGGAGTGAAAAATGCGTTCCCTCTGTATCTGGAACTTTAGATCTTGGCAGTTTAACTGAGGGTATTTTACCTTGAAAATGGCTCTCTGTCCTCTGTCCCTCCTGTTCACCAGACACAGCTGATTGCACTGAGCTTTTCCCTTTTTCTGCTACACAAAGAGACATAAAACTTCACTTCTGCAGCTGCAGCTTGCTGGTTTGCAAGGAAGAGATGCAGTCTAGTGTAAAATCTGGTTCATGCTCTATTTCTAGGCTTTACATGCTATTTGCTTAGGGTAATGAGTTAGTTTACGCCTGAGAAACAACAGGGAAAACAAGCTTTTAAGAAGACACTTAAAAAAAAAAAAAAAAAAAAAAAAAAAAAAAAAAAAAAAATG